>OY744482.1:102878269-103173269 GCA_963556165.1 Tipula helvola
ATATTTTATATTTTATATTTTATATTTTATATTTTATATTTTATATTTTATATTTTATATTTTATATTTTATATTTTATATTTTATATTTTATATTTTATATTTTATATTTTATATTTTATATTTTATATTTTATATTTTATATTTTATATTTTATATTTTATATTTTATATTTTATATTTTATATTTTATATTTTATATTTTATATTTTATATTTTATATTTTATATTTTATATTTTATATTTTATATTTTATATTTTATATTTTATATTTTATATTTTATATTTTATATTTTATATTTTATATTTTATATTTTATATTTTATATTTTATATTTTATATTTTATATTTGATATTTGATATTTTATATTTTATATTTTATATTTGATATTTGATATTTTATATTTTATATTTTATATTTTATATTTTATATTTTATATTTGATATTTTATATTTTATATTTTATATTTGATATTTGATATTTTATATTTTATATTTTATATTTTATATTTTATATTTGATATTTGATATTTGATATTTTATATTTTATATTTTATATTTTATATTTGATATTTTATATTTTATATTTTATATTTTATATTTGATATTTTATATTTTATATTTTATATTTTATATTTTATATTTGATATTTTATATTTGATATTTGATATTTTATATTTTATATTTGATATTTTATATTTTATATTTTATATTTTATATTTTATATTTTATATTTTATATTTTATATTTTATATTTTATATTTTATATTTTATATTTTATATTTTATATTTTATATTTTATATTTTATATTTTATATTTTATATTTTATATTTTATATTTTATATTTTATATTTTATATTTTATATTTTATATTTTATATTTTATATTTTATATTTTATATTTTATATTTTATATTTTATATTTTATATTTTATATTTTATATTTTATATTTTATATTTGATATTTTATATTTTATATTTTATATTTTATATTTTATATTTTATATTTTATATTTTATATTTTATATTTTATATTTTATATTTTATATTTGATATTTTATATTTTATATTTTATATTTTATATTTTATATTTTATATTTTATATTTTATATTTTATATTTTATATTTTATATTTTATATTTTATATTTTATATTTTATATTTTATATTTTATATTTTATATTTTATATTTTATATTTTATATTTTATATTTTATATTTGATATTTTATATTTTATATTTTATATTTGATATTTGATATTTTATATTTTATATTTTATATTTTATATTTTATATTTTATATTTTATATTTTATATTTTATATTTTATATTTTATATTTTATATTTTATATTTTATATTTTATATTTTATATTTTATATTTTATATTTTATATTTTATATTTTATATTTTATATTTTATATTTTATATTTTATATTTTATATTTTATATTTTATATTTTATATTTTATATTTTATATTTTATATTTTATATTTTATATTTTATATTTTATATTTTATATTTTATATTTTATATTTTATATTTTATATTTTATATTTTATATTTTATATTTTATATTTTATATTTTATATTTTATATTTTATATTTTATATTTTATATTTTATATTTTATATTTTATATTTTATATTTTATATTTTATATTTTATATTTTATATTTTATATTTTATATTTTATATTTTATATTTTATATTTTATATTTTATATTTTATATTTTATATTTATATTTTATATTTTATATTTTATATTTTATATTTTATATTTTATATTTTATATTTTATATTTTATATTTTATATTTTATATTTTATATTTTATATTTTATATTTTATATTTTATATTTTATATTTTATATTTTATATTTTATATTTTATATTTTATATTTTATATTTTATATTTTATATTTTATATTTTATATTTTATATTTTATATTTTATATTTTATATTTTATATTTTATATTTTATATTTTATATTTTATATTTTATATTTTATATTTTATATTTTATATTTTATATTTTATATTTTATATTTTATATTTTATATTTTATATTTTATATTTTATATTTTATATTTTATATTTTATATTTTATATTTTATATTTTATATTTTATATTTTATATTTTATATTTTATATTTTATATTTTATATTTTATATTTTATATTTTATATTTTATATTTTATATTTTATATTTTATATTTTATATTTTATATTTTATATTTTATATTTTATATTTTATATTTTATATTTTATATTTTATATTTTATATTTTATATTTTATATTTTATATTTTATATTTTATATTTTATATTTTATATTTTATATTTTATATTTTATATTTTATATTTTATATTTTATATTTTATATTTTATATTTTATATTTTATATTTTATATTTTATATTTTATATTTTATATTTTATATTTTATATTTTATATTTTATATTTTATATTTTATATTTTATATTTTATATTTTATATTTTATATTTTATATTTTATATTTTATATTTTATATTTTATATTTTATATTTTATATTTTATATTTTATATTTTATATTTTATATTTTATATTTTATATTTTATATTTTATATTTTATATTTTATATTTTATATTTTATATTTTATATTTTATATTTTATATTTTATATTTTATATTTGATATTTGATATTTTATATTTTATATTTTATATTTTATATTTTATATTTTATATTTTATATTTTATATTTTATATTTTATATTTTATATTTTATATTTGATATTTGATATTTTATATTTTATATTTTATATTTTATATTTGATATTTGATATTTTATATTTTATATTTTATATTTGATATTTTATATTTTATATTTTATATTTTATATTTGATATTTGATATTTTATATTTGATATTTTATATTTTATATTTTATATTTTATATTTGATATTTGATATTTTATATTTTATATTTTATATTTTATATTTTATATTTTATATTTTATATTTTATATTTTATATTTTATATTTTATATTTTATATTTTATATTTTATATTTTATATTTTATATTTTATATTTTATATTTTATATTTTATATTTTATATTTTATATTTTATATTTTATATTTTATATTTTATATTTTATATTTTATATTTTATATTTTATATTTTATATTTTATATTTTATATTTTATATTTTATATTTTATATTTGATATTTGATATTTTATATTTTATATTTGATATTTGATATTTGATATTTGATATTTTATATTTTATATTTGATATTTGATATTTGATATTTTATATTTTATATTTGATATTTGATATTTTATATTTTATATTTTATATTTTATATTTTATATTTTATATTTTATATTTTATATTTTATATTTTATATTTTATATTTTATATTTTATATTTTATATTTTATATTTTATATTTTATATTTTATATTTTATATTTTATATTTTATATTTTATATTTTATATTTTATATTTTATATTTGATATTTGATATTTTATATTTTATATTTTATATTTGATATTTGATATTTGATATTTTATATTTGATATTTGATATTTTATATTTTATATTTTATATTTTATATTTTATATTTGATATTTTATATTTTATATTTTATATTTTATATTTTATATTTTATATTTTATATTTTATATTTTATATTTTATATTTTATATTTTATATTTTATATTTTATATTTTATATTTTATATTTTATATTTTATATTTTATATTTTATATTTTATATTTTATATTTTATATTTTATATTTTATATTTTATATTTTATATTTTATATTTTATATTTTATATTTTATATTTTATATTTTATATTTTATATTTTATATTTTATATTTGATATTTTATATTTTATATTTTATATTTTATATTTTATATTTTATATTTTATATTTTATATTTTATATTTTATATTTTATATTTTATATTTTATATTTTATATTTTATATTTTATATTTTATATTTTATATTTGATATTTTATATTTTATATTTTATATTTTATATTTTATATTTTATATTTTATATTTTATATTTTATATTTTATATTTTATATTTTATATTTTATATTTTATATTTTATATTTTATATTTTATATTTTATATTTTATATTTTATATTTTATATTTTATATTTTATATTTTATATTTTATATTTTATATTTTATATTTTATATTTTATATTTTATATTTTATATTTTATATTTTATATTTTATATTTTATATTTTATATTTTATATTTTATATTTTATATTTTATATTTTATATTTTATATTTTATATTTTATATTTGATATTTTATATTTTATATTTGATATTTGATATTTGATATTTTATATTTTATATTTGATATTTGATATTTGATATTTGATATTTTATATTTGATATTTGATATTTGATATTTGATATTTGATATTTGATATTTGATATTTGATATTTGATATTTGATATTTTATATTTGATATTTGATATTTGATATTTGATATTTGATATTTTATATTTTATATTTGATATTTGATGTTTGATATTTTATATTTTATATTTGATATTTGATATTTTATATTTTATATTTTATATTTTATATTTTATATTTTATATTTTATATTTTATATTTTATATTTTATATTTTATATTTTATATTTTATATTTTATATTTTATATTTTATATTTGATATTTTATATTTGATATTTTATATTTTATATTTTATATTTTATATTTGATATTTGATATTTGATATTTTATATTTTATATTTTATATTTTATATTTTATATTTTATATTTTATATTTTATATTTTATATTTTATATTTTATATTTTATATTTTATATTTTATATTTTATATTTTATATTTTATATTTTATATTTTATATTTTATATTTTATATTTTATATTTTATATTTTATATTTTATATTTTATATTTTATATTTTATATTTTATATTTTATATTTTATATTTTATATTTTATATTTTATATTTTATATTTTATATTTTATATTTTATATTTTATATTTTATATTTTATATTTTATATTTTATATTTTATATTTTATATTTTATATTTTATATTTTATATTTTATATTTTATATTTTATATTTTATATTTGATATTTGATATTTTATATTTTATATTTTATATTTGATATTTGATATTTGATATTTTATATTTTATATTTTATATTTGATATTTGATATTTGATATTTGATATTTTATATTTTATATTTTATATTTTATATTTTATATTTTATATTTGATATTTGATATTTGATATTTGATATTTTATATTTGATATTTGATATTTGATATTTGATATTTTATATTTGATATTTGATATTTTATATTTGATATTTGATATTTTATATTTTATATTTTATATTTGATATTTGATATTTGATATTTTATATTTTATATTTGATATTTTATATTTTATATTTTATATTTTATATTTTATATTTTATATTTTATATTTTATATTTTATATTTTATATTTTATATTTTATATTTTATATTTTATATTTTATATTTTATATTTTATATTTTATATTTTATATTTTATATTTTATATTTTATATTTTATATTTTATATTTTATATTTTATATTTTATATTTTATATTTTATATTTTATATTTTATATTTTATATTTTATATTTTATATTTTATATTTTATATTTTATATTTTATATTTTATATTTTATATTTTATATTTTATATTTTATATTTTATATTTTATATTTATATTTTATATTTTATATTTTATATTTTATATTTTATATTTTATATTTTATATTTTATATTTATATTTTATATTTTATATTTTATATTTTATATTTTATATTTTATATTTTATATTTTATATTTTATATTTTATATTTTATATTTTATATTTATATTTTATATTTTATATTTTATATTTTATATTTTATATTTTATATTTTATATTTTATATTTTATATTTTATATTTTATATTTTATATTTTATATTTTATATTTTATATTTTATATTTTATATTTTATATTTTATATTTTATATTTTATATTTTATATTTTATATTTTATATTTTATATTTTATATTTTATATTTTATATTTTATATTTTATATTTTATATTTTATATTTTATATTTTATATTTTATATTTTATATTTTATATTTTATATTTTATATTTTATATTTTATATTTTATATTTTATATTTTATATTTTATATTTTATATTTTATATTTTATATTTTATATTTTATATTTTATATTTTATATTTTATATTTTATATTTTATATTTTATATTTTATATTTTATATTTTATATTTTATATTTTATATTTTATATTTTATATTTTATATTTTATATTTTATATTTTATATTTTATATTTTATATTTTATATTTTATATTTTATATTTTATATTTTATATTTTATATTTTATATTTTATATTTTATATTTTATATTTATATTTTATATTTTATATTTTATATTTTATATTTTATATTTTATATTTTATATTTTATATTTTATATTTTATATTTTATATTTTATATTTTATATTTTATATTTTATATTTTATATTTTATATTTTATATTTTATATTTTATATTTATTTTTATATTTATATTTTATATTTTATATTTTATATTTTATATTTTATATTTTATATTTTATATTTTATATTTTATATTTTATATTTTATATTTGATATTTGATATTTGATATTTGATATTTTGATATTTTATATTTTATATTTTATATTTTATATTTTATATTTTATATTTTATATTTTATATTTTATATTTTATATTTTATATTTTATATTTTATATTTTATATTTTATATTTTATATTTATATTTTATATTTTATATTTTATATTTTATATTTTTATATTTATATTTATATTTTATATTTTATATTTTATATTTTATATTTTATATTTTATATTTTATATTTTATATTTTATATTTTATATTTTATATTTTATATTTTATATTTTATATTTTATATTTTATATTTTATATTTTATATTTTATATTTTATATTTTATATTTTATATTTTATATTTTATATTTTATATTTTATATTTTATATTTTATATTTTATATTTTATATTTTATATTTTATATTTTATATTTTATATTTTATATTTTATATTTATATTTTATATTTTATATTTTATATTTTATATTTATATTTTATATTTTATATTTTATATTTTATATTTTATATTTTATATTTTATATTTTATATTTTATATTTTATATTTTATATTTTATATTTTATATTTTATATTTTATATTTTATATTTTATATTTTATATTTTATATTTTATTTTATATTTTATATTTTATATTTTATATTTTATATTTTATATTTTATATTTTATATTTTATATTTTATATTTTATATTTTATATTTTATATTTTATATTTTATATTTTATATTTTATATTTGATATTTGATATTTGATATTTGATATTTTATATTTTATATTTTATATTTTATATTTTATATTTTATATTTTATATTTTATATTTTATATTTTATATTTTATATTTTATATTTTATATTTTATATTTTATATTTATTTTATATTTTATATTTTATATTTTATATTTTATATTTTATATTTTATATTTTATATTTTATATTTTATATTTTATATTTTATATTTTATATTTTATATTTTATATTTTATATTTTATATTTTATATTTTATATTTTATATTTTATATTTTATATTTTATATTTTATATTTTATATTTATTTTATATTTTATATTTTATATTTTATATTTTATATTTTATATTTTATATTTTATATTTTATATTTTATATTTTATATTTTATATTTTATATTTTATATTTTATATTTTATATTTTATATTTTATATTTTATATTTTATATTTTATATTTTATATTTTATATTTTATATTTTATATTTTATATTTTATATTTTATATTTTATATTTATATTTTATATTTTATATTTTATATTTTATATTTTATATTTTATATTTTATATTTTATATTTTATATTTTATATTTTATATTTTATATTTTATATTTTATATTTTATATTTTATATTTTATATTTTATAATTTATATTTTATATTTTATATTTTATATTTTATATTTTATATTTTATATTTTATATTTTATATTTTATATTTTATATTTTATATTTTATATTTTATATTTTATATTTTATATTTTATATTTTATATTTTATATTTTATATTTTATATTTTATATTTTATATTTTATATTTTATATTTTATATTTTATATTTTATATTTTATATTTTATATTTTATATTTTATATTTTATATTTTATATTTTATATTTTATATTTTATATTTTATATTTTATATTTTATATTTTATATTTTATATTTTATATTTTATATTTTATATTTTATATTTTATATTTTATATTTTATATTTTATATTTTATATTTTATATTTTATATTTTATATTTTATATTTTATATTTTATATTTTATATTTTATATTTTATATTTTATATTTTATATTTTATATTTTATATTTTATATTTTATATTTTATATTTTATATTTTATATTTTATATTTTATATTTTATATTTTATATTTTATATTTTATATTTTATATTTTATATTTTATATTTTATATTTTATATTTTATATTTTATATTTTATATTTATATTTTATATTTTATATTTTATATTTTATATTTTATATTTTATATTTTATATTTTATATTTTATATTTTATATTTTATATTTTATATTTTATATTTTATATTTTATATTTTATATTTTATATTTTATATTTTATATTTTATATTTTATATTTTATATTTTATATTTTATATTTTATATTTTATATTTTATATTTTATATTTTATATTTTATATTTTATATTTTATATTTTATATTTTTATATTTTATATTTTATATTTTATATTTTATATTTTATATTTTATATTTTATATTTTATATTTTATATTTTATATTTTATATTTTATATTTTATATTTTATATTTTATATTTTATATTTTATATTTTATATTTTATATTTTATATTTTATATTTTATATTTTATATTTTATATTTTATATTTTATATTTTATATTTTATATTTTATATTTTATATTTTATATTTTATATTTTATATTTTATATTTTATATTTTATATTTTATATTTTATATTTATATTTTATATTTTATATTTTATATTTTATATTTTATATTTTATATTTTATATTTTATATTTTATATTTTATATTTTATATTTTATATTTTATATTTTATATTTTATATTTTATATTTTATATTTTATATTTTATATTTTATATTTTATATTTTATATTTTATAATTCCGTTTATGAAGCGAGATTGAGATACGTAAACAGTAGATCAATATAATCGTTTGAGCATACCCACAGTTGTATGAACAAACCCTTTCTATAATTCGTTGATGCACCCTACTGTGCATCATTTTATTGGTACTATAAGTTTTCAAGAATTTCATGATGGATGTGGCAGTCATTACACTTATGAGGTTGAATAAAATCGAGTAGACAAAATATAAGTTTAAATGCTTAAGCAATCCAAAACATAAAGTCACTGACACAGCAATGCCATTTACGTGAACTTTGATCGAAATTACCCCAAGTTATTTTCCAAAATTTAATCAAACGAAGATTGAACCAACTTAGATCTAATTTGCTGGAGAATACGAATCCTTAATCCTACGTATTTACAGTTATTCTAATAAATGATTTTTGCCATTGAGCTTTTATAGTAAGTCGGAACGTCATCCAATTGAGAGGAAAGGAATTCCCATGAAGAATTAGAGAGTTTATTACTCGAAATTTACAAAATGTGTCTGGCATTGCAAAATAAACAAAGATAATATATTTTAGAGCCAGTTCAGACGACGAAAATTATTAAATTTGCCTCGAATAATGATATGCTATTCCCAACACGCTAAAATCAAGTGAGTAAAAAGTAAATGCTTTTACTGAAATGTGTTCAAAGAATTTCTTATTAGTAGATGAATTTGATCGATTTTCATACATGTAAACAAGTACATATTATGTTGAACTTCAAATATTGTGTGGAACAATTAAATACTTGAACACATTGATTGGTAAACATGTTAAAATCTTGATAAAATTCATGTAAAAGAATTCTTTTTAATTCACTTAAAAAAACTTAATTCCGGCTGCGGGCCAATTCTCGGATAAATAATTTACAACAGTAAATGTCAAAATTTACCGTTATTCTTTTTTAAATACTTATTGTCTCTATTTTATCATCACAAAAGTGATTGGTAAAATAAAAAAAAATATTCTTTTTGACTCCTTTTAGTCCCTTTTAGAAGGGAATTACCAAATTTAATAAATTGATATTTAGAATTGGTCCGCCTAAATAGTAAAATAGAGATACAAATTGTTTTATAATGAAAACAATAAAATCTATGACGCACAAGTAATTTATTGTAGTTTAGTTAAAAATACTACAAATTAGGGGCGTTCGGAAATACTTGCCAGCCTATAAAATAAATTTTTTACTCTAAACCGTCTAACACAATACACTTTTACTATTTTTCTCCGAACCATGGTGGTATATAAGTATGCTCAAACTTAAATGAATTTTAAGACGTATTTGAACAGTTAAACAGTAAATATGGAGCAAGAGAGAGTGTTAATTGCATGCAAGCCAGCAACTATCCGGGTAATGAAAGATGGTAATTTAATTTAATAATTTTAATTAATAAAATTTATGATAATTCTTTCATAATTATTAATTTATTTTCAGATCCAGATTTTATTGTTCGGTACGTTAAAGGTTATATGGAAAATAATTTGGGAATTGCACCACCAGCTGCACCAGCGTCGGCGTCAAAAAAGGCAGAATCCGTTAAAACGCAAAAAGATTCTGATCGGATCGAGAATATGCTAAACGAAGTTAAAAAATTAAACAAAAGCTTGAAAAGCTAGAAGTGAAACAAGTACGGTTTATGGATGAACAGTGTGAGCTTCTGCTTAACAAACGTATTCTAAAAATATTGAAAATCTTACCGATAAAATGAATGCAGCTTCAAATGATAACCAGAAAGAACTTGTTGTGGTTATACATGAGGAAACCGAACTAATCAGCAAATTGAGAGATTGGCAAAATGGTTCTGGGTAAATTATTTTCTTGTAATTGGAGAGGAAGTGAACATAATTAACATAACCTACTAGAAAGTGCATCAGACTAAGTAGCCAGAAAATGTAAAATGAATATTCAAAAATAATTGTTATATTTAGATTATTGAAATCGAATCAACTAGTCATTTCCCAAACAAAAAGCTTCAAAATTGTGAAGACAAACAAACCGTTATCTAAAATGAAAATCTCATAAAAGCTATGGTGTGTAATAGTATTGCAGAATTAGTAAAACAGAAACCTTAAACATTGCCCTTTGTAACTCGATGCCCTTAAGGTGATTTTCCAAACCAAATCCTAAATTAACATGAAATGAGAACAATTCAAAAAATAACTCAACTTAATTTTTATAATAAAAATTTGCCATGTTTTCAAATATGAAGTTGGACTCTCAAGTTCGTTAAAGAATTCGAGTCCTAAGAAAACAATTTTTGATTTTTTTTCTTATTCAAAACGAGTAGGAAAAGAAGTAAAAAGAAAATTTGAAAATTAAACTAACAATTTAATATCAAACCAAATTTATACTTAATTAAATAAAAAAAAACAGAAAATATGAAACGAAAATTGTATTCTAGATAGAATGGATCGGGTTTCCTCTTCTTTACCGTTTTGCTCCGTTTGTGTTTGTTTTATTTTCCGTTTTCCTTGAGAGAAAATTAAAACATTTAAATGTATTTTATTATGTAATAGGAATGAACTGGAACATTTTTACATTTTTATTGTATTTTTCGTTATGTTAAGGAGTATTTAAAATAGACAATACAGAATGCGTCGTAATGCCGGCAAAATTATAAATTTTTCAAAGAATTGACTGGTTTCAGTGTTGTTGCATTCAGTGCAACTGTACAAAAAAAAAAATCGGGATGGGCTGTGTCGTCTACACGGACGTACATAAGTGTTTAGCGTGATAACGTTTAAAAGATGTTGAGATTAATTGCTTTAATTTCTGCCACAGTTTCTTTAGGCACAAATTAACACCAGAATTGCTCCGGTCAGATGAGAGATTCTCTACCTACAGTGCTATTAACCACTGGAATCGCTATTTTGCAGATTTTAATTTCAATTTAAATTTACGTGGAGATTAATTATTTTAATTTACAATAAATTATCTGCTATAGATTCTTTACGTATAAATTGACACCAGAACTCTTCCGATCAGATGAGGCGTTCTATCACTACAATGGTTCAAGCATGATTTTTGAATAATTTTCTGTTCAATTTTTGGAAGTCTATGCACAACCCTTTACTTACATCCTTTTTATTCACTAACAATGCTGAGCTCGAGTTGTTTGAAACACTTGGTAGAATATTTCCTTCATGCAACCATTCCTTAATTTGAATGTCAATTTGTTGTTGCTTCATGACTGACGTTTTTCGTGGCCGACAATAACCGGGTTGTTCATCTTCAGGAATAATTTTAATTTAGATTTGCGATTCCAACGTCTTCTTCGGATTATAATTATCGATGATAATTTGAATGTTTTGCTTTATTTCACGAGTTAATATGTGATGTAACTTGACCACTTCTGGTGGTTTCGTTTCGTCCTAGCTCAACATGAAACATTGCAATAACTCTTTGTTCGATTCTTCGCTGTCGCCAATATTTTCATTGGAAACTGAATTTTTTGAAATGTATCGAAATAATCAAGCAATCTAAATGCGTCTTAGCACCACAGTTACAGATCGCAGAAGCTACTTTTAGCGCTTTCTATGAAATATTTATTAATTTAATTTTAGAATTTAACCTTTTCCGCTAGACATCTTTTTAGAGCCATGACACTCAAGGCTGTTTTCACTGATTCGGCAACATACATTGGGCGGTATCCGTCGCAGCTTTTTCATTTTTGAATTGCCATAGGAGACTAAAATCGAGCTGGCAAAAACCCCTTTGATCAAATTCACACAATTTGGCTAATATTTTTTTAAAATTAGCAATGAATAAATCAAAACTGGATCATCTCCAACTTAAATTCGTTCTGTGATGAGTTTCAGGAGTCTCTTATTTACGTTAATGATATTTGTTTTAAATATTCTGAGAACTAGCATTTAATTTGAGCTTAAAAATCGTGGACAACGCTTTCCGAAAAGAAAATTGTTCATTTCTGTTATCGTGTCAAGTCACGACTGTATCCATCAGTCCATTATACACTGAGAAAAAAATACATTGGTCTTACACAGAAAATGTATAGGAAACTGAATTCTGGAAACATTTCCCATGCAACGAGAAATTCAAACAACATGTATTTGTGACAATCCTATAAGACATGGGATAAGCTTCCTTAAAAGTTAGGTAAACAGTTTTAATAACCAAAATTTTTCGATTCTATAATATTTTGAAGAATCCCCCTATTGATATTGGTTGGCCTACAATGTATATAGTAGTTGCACATCAACTTTACTTCTGTACTAAAACTGAACTAATGGAATAGAAATTATACCAACTTTTATTGGTATGTCAATTTTCTACATAGTAAATGGGTGAAAAAATTAGGTACAGTACAGTACAATACAGTAATAATTAAATTCAATGGCCAACCAGGCAACCTATTTGCTAATTTACATCCAGAGACGGCAATGATATTTTATTTGGGATTTATGTATAATTTCAGGCATAAAAATAACTATTTGCAACCAGTTAGGAAATGCATCATTTTGTGTAAAGAGTAGGATATTTGCGAAACGAGCGAAGCCGAGTTCACACAAGTTACACAAAATGACATTTCCTAACGTGTTGTATGCAAGATTTTTCTAATTTTGTTAAAAACTAGTACATGTTGAATTTTGATAAAAAAAAGTCAATGAATTGTAAAATTTCAAATTATATAAATTTTTTTTTAATTGTGAAATATTCTTCATTTCCTAACTACATAGTTACGAATAACAAAAATAGAAAAGGTAATTTTTAGTTGATATTGAATCCGATGCAATATAAACCTAATAATTTCTTATCTTCTATTATGCAATTATTTTAAGAAAACTCGAAACCATTTTTAAATTCAAAAAATTTGTATAATTTGCTAATTAAAACACATCGAGTTTTCAAGTAGCGAGTTAGGCAAGCCAATTAGAGCTCGCTACAGGTTTGATAAAATTCAAAAAGATGCTTAACATTGAATTGACGCTATTTTTTCTCATAAAATGGCTACCTATAAAATGCAAAAGCCAAATTTTAAGTCTATTTTTCTTACAGAAAATAAGTCTTTGAAATTATAAATAATTTGTACAATGAACTTAAATGTACAACATCCATTGAAACTTAAAGGAAATATGGGTAGGTACTTTTATAAAGTACTGGTAATACATACTAAAATAATATGAAAAGTAAATTTCATAAAAAGTAACTAAAAATTTTGCGTGTTTCTGAAAAAAAAAGGTTCATGGTGCCATATTTTCTAAATATTGCCTTAAATCCTTTAAGTAGGAAATACCACCGATACATATTGGCCTGCCGCCTTTATTAAAGCACATACGTCAATATCTATTGAAGTTATTACTATAGTGTTAGTTTAGTAACAAGCGTCACTGTATGTTATGTTTATTAAATTAATTATATTATGCGATACAAACTGTCATGTAATTATTCGCATATAAACTACAACAATTTTCCTGGTCGGATTTCACGATAAGACCTCAATTTCGATACAAAGGAAATCCTTTCTTTATACTTTATGGCAACATCAACAACACGTATTGGATATTCATTCTTTTTTAGAGAAGGCGCATCAATGTGTATTGGTATTATTCCTATATATTTAGCTAAATAACCAGTTGTCTATTCATCCCGTTATAGAATATTTTATTTGATGCAGTTCACTTTACGAAATTAGATTGATCGGATGCAATCTTTGTCACAGCTGGTAAAATTTTAAAAGTGTTTTATTTTTTTAAACAAATTATTAACAGAAGTGAAAATTTAAATAGTGAATTTTATAGTGAATAATACGTTGTTAAGTTAAATAGTGATTTTGATTTGTGCAGATCCTTAAAATAAACTTATTAAAAATGAGCTTGTGGAAAAATCGATTAACCGCGTGGAATCTCACTGATTTGATTGCTGTTTTTGAAGGTAAATTTGTATTTAATTAAACAAATATTATTTTCACAAAGGTGCATAGAATATAGGTTTTATTTTTTTAGTGAATTTTAAATGAATATTTGGCCAAAACCAATACAAATTAATGTATAACAATATAAGAACAGTGCTCTGGTGTATTAGTATTAGTGATATACCGCCGTAAACTATACACATTCATCACGTGACTAACATAAATATTCGTATTTCATATTTAAATATTATATAATACGCGTATTCATAAATAAACCCAGTCAGTGTACAATTTTTTTTTGTTGGTGTAGCTATACGTGCGATCAGAGCGACTTTCAGTGACATTTGTATTGGTTTTGATTTTTTAATATATTCATCAGTTTTATACAAAAGATTGCATATATAAAACGAAAAATTACCTTTAAGATTAGCGGGGCGTAATGATGAGCCAAGCTGATCTTTCTAGTGATAATAGTTTATTATAGTGGCTTGTTTTAGTAATATATATTGTAATCGGTATAATCATAGAAGTTAAGATTTGAAGTTTGGTGTTGTCCTAGAATCAGGACACACAGGGTTTTCGGTACCGGAACAAATGAAAAGACACATATTTAATTAAGAAAAAAAAGTAAAACTGCAAAAGCAATAAAAACTTGGCTGCCGAGCCGACGAAAACCGCTGTATGTCATGGTTCTTAGATGAAAAACATAATTAACGCACGTTCATATATACCTATGTATAGCATAGTTCTTCATCTTATTTCTTTTTGTTTGTTTGGCTTTTTTTAAACGTAAATGAAGAAATTGACGATGACTCATTTAGATTAATAGATTATGACAATGTTTGTAGAATTGTCAAAAAAGCTGGTCCCAGAATGAAATTTTGGAATTTTTTTTCAGCCGAATTTAGGAGGAACGTGTTATTGGTAAGGACTATTTGCTTATAGTAATATTATTTTGTAATTGGCTTAGTATTGTAAAGCTTTATTTTAATTTGCTTAAATATATTATGTTTGTGACACATCTGCTTAAATGTATAATTTGATAATTTTTGTAGCACTATAGTATTTTAATTGTTTAACTTATGATTTTAGATTGATGATAATCACTCAACGAGATCTAATAGTACTCTATCACATACGTCCAACATAACACATTCGGAACATATTAATCATGAAGCGCTCGATTCCAGGGATCTCAGATCATCATCAGCTGAAAACATATACAACTCAGCATCCGACAACGATAACACTTTACTTGGAATTGAGCTAACAAACTCTGACTCGTGTTATATAGAGGTTATTAACATCTTTTAAATTCAGTCCTATTCGAAATTACCTACTTTACTTTTAAATAGGTTGCAGGTAATAATCCAATAAATTCTATTAGTGCGATTGAAGCCGGACCATCATCACCAGCCTGTGCGTTATTCAGCCCATCCTCAACATCCGGTTCAACTTATTTGCAGCTAGACAACATTTTCACAATTCGAAGACAGAAAGGAACAGTAAAGGATTATTTATCAGCGGGAGAAGGAAAATCGATTTTAAAATTTTATACGCAAAATAATGGCCTAGATGAGTATCATCGGAATAAATTAGTGAACGTAATTATTGTAAAGGAGTTTGAAGTTGGCAAATATCACGATGAAACTGATTTTAAAGTAACTACTGAGCGATTCCAAGAACTTACATCGGACATAGTCGCCCTATTTCCTAAAGAATCTAGTGAATTATATTACATCCCTTACTCAAAAAAAAACAAAAAAAAAGGCTTCTGGTAAGCTTTGGGAGAAACTTCAAACTTTCAAGAAGAATTTACGACGTGGGAAGAATTTGGATATTAATAAGTCTGTATGTACAGATTCAAATGAAGAACGGTCCCAATCAGAAGAAATACTTACAAAGCTGAAATTTTTGGAGAAGTATTTAGAACCATTACCAAAAATAAAAGAATATTGGATTGATACTGTCGAAGCTCGAGCTCAACTTTTTAAAGACAATATTAATTTTACCATTACAAACTATATGGACCGCTTCCCAATCTTGCGATCAGCAGATGGTTACGAATATTTAAATATTGATTTTAAATCTTTGTACAACGACTCTTCAGATAACCTGTTTAAGAAATGGCCAGAATTGAACGAGAAATTAATCACACTTGCGGTTAATAAAAATAAAAAACAGCTTAACGATATATTGTTAAACCGAAGTGGACATGTTGGTTTTTTCATATTACCTCATCTACTTGCTACACCAGTTCGCAAAAGGAAATCAAGTGGCATTGGACGTTATTCGAATCAAGAAAGTGCTCATGCTTTTATAACTCTAGTTTCTGTAAGTATTTCATTAACTGTGTAGAATGAAGTGCGAATTTTAATTTCTAAATATTTTTAGGAAACTGTTTTGGTTCATGAGCAACTTGGAAAAATTAGAAGTCAACTGCTTAAAGAAAAAAAAACTTTACAGCCAACTTTAATTTTTGTGGGGGAAAACTACTCAAGTATAAGTGAGACGTACCTGGCAATCGATGATACTCTATTTAGATGCAAGGGACCACTCGATGCTATTGACAGCTGCTTTAAAAGTTTCACGGCGTTAAACGCTAAATTTCCTGAAGCGTCAGAGCACATTTGGCTCCTAATTCAGAAGCTAGTATACGAAATATCAACCCCGTGGGATAAGAATTTTATTACAGTAAGCTCGTTA
This sequence comes from Tipula helvola, assembly GCA_963556165.1. NCBI lineage: Eukaryota > Metazoa > Arthropoda > Insecta > Diptera > Tipulidae > Tipula > Tipula helvola. Next base: position 102,896,224 of record OY744482.1, read on the forward strand.
TTATTAGATTTAAAATGAAATGTTTTTCATGTAACAAACTTATGCCTAATGGCAAAGTTTACATTCACCATTTAAAAAATATCCATAAATTTATCAAAACGTATAAATGTCAAGTATGTACAGTTGAACGAACCTTTACTTTTATAAATAGTTTTAAGAAACATATTGATAAGCACTTTCAAAATGAAATTATTAAGAAACATTTTAATCATACAGCACCCACCGCGAATTCAAATTATTTAGATTTACATGAATGTTCCTACAATAAACCCGAAAAAGACACTTGTGCACCTTTCAAATGTGATGACTTAAAACAATTGGATTATGAAGTTCTAAAAAATGAAGCTAATTTAGATTTAATCAATCGTTTATATAAAAAACATTCTTTTTGTAGAAAAGATATACAATATATAATAAATACCTTTTCTGAATATTTTAAAAGTGGCTTATTTAAAAAAATTGTTGAAGATACAGTGAAATCTAACGGCGCGACAGACGATAATTCGGTGTTAGCAATTCAAGATATTTTCGAAAATCCTTTTCATGATATTTCCACAGAACACAAAAGATTTCAAATGTTACAGCGAAACTCTTTATATACTCCTACTACATCTCATACAATTGGTAGTAGACTCGATTATTTGCGTCACAATGGAGCTATGACAATGCAAAATATTTCTGTAAAATATAAATTCATATCTTTGAAGAAAAGTGTACTATCCTTTCTTGAAAATGAGAGTGTCTTTGCTCATGTTATGGATTATCTAAATATTTTAGATAGAGAAAAAGATACCATATGTAATGTAATTCAGACCTCATTTTGGAAAAATATCTGTTCAAACTATAAATCTGATAGTGTTGTTTTGCCTTTGCTAGTATATTACGATGATTTTGAGGTTAACAACCCATTAGGTTCAAGGACAGGCTATCAGAAACTTGGTGCTGTGTACGTGTCCTTTCCTTTTATTTCTGAAGAATATCGTTCAAGACTTGATAATATCTTTGTAACACTTTTGTTCAATTCGCTCGACAAAAAAAAATATGGCAATTCAATTTTCAGTTTACTAATTGATGATTTAAACGACTTAGAAGCTAATCCCGTCAATATATTGGGAAAACAAGTCGTTTTCGTTCTTGTTTCTTGCATTGGCGATAATTTAGGACTTAATTCTATGCTTGGATTTACGGAAAGTTTCTCAGCCAATTATTTTTGCAGGATATGCAGAATGCATAAAAATGAAACTAAAACAGCCACTAAGGAAAACGTTTTAATATTAAGGAACCCTTATAACTACGAGAACGATTTGAAAATGTCTGACCCCAAAAGAACTGGGATAATCTCACGATGCATTTTTAATGAATTGCGAAACTTTCATGTATCCAAAAATTTCAGCGTCGACTTACTTCATGATCTTTACGAAGGATTTTGTAACTTTGAAGTTGCTTTCATTTTATTATATTTCATACAAAAAAAAACATTCGATATCAAAATATTGAATAATAGAATAACCGGGTTTTACTACGGAGAATTTGAAAATGTGAATAGGCCTCAAGAAATTACAATAGAAAATTTAAAAAACCACAAGTTAAGGTATTCCGCGTCCGAGTTGATGTGGTTTATAAAATACTTAGGATTAATTATTGGTGATTTAATCCCAGAATGTGATGTTATGTGGAAAATATTTTTAACTTTACGAGAAATTATCGACCTTTTATTTCTAGAGAAAATTTGTGAAAGTAATATTGCTCAATTAGAAATGTTAATAATTTTGCATCATTCATTGTACCTTCCGCATTTCAAGCTTCCGTTAAAACCGAAACATCACTTCCTGACGCACTACCCTTCTTTAATTAGAAAATTTGGCCCCATTAAGCAGTTTTGGGTAATGAGACATGAGGCAAAACACAAGCAACTAAAGGAAATAGCCAATTCTACAAGATCAAGAAGAAATATTTGCCATACAATTGCCGAACGGCTTCAGTTAAGATTTTTCAAAAGTAAATGTGATAATGATTTCGTTCCATTCTTATTTTTGGGAAAAGAAATAAAAAGTTATTCTGAAAATTTGGATGTAGCTATATTAGAGAATCTAAAATGTATAAGTAATAATATTAAATTTGTTAATTGGGTTGAAGTCTCAAAATTTAAAATCAAATCAGGAATGGTTGTCGCCTATGACAACGAAGATGATTTACCAAGTTTTGGTTTGATCCAGAGTTTTGTAGTTCTTCCTAACGAAATTTGTTTTTGTATTTGTCAGTTGTTAAAGACAATCTTTTTTGATAATCACCTGTATGCTTTTGCTGTAGATAAAACCAACATTCAAAAGTCAATCGAATTAAATTTAAGCATGTTGTCATTTCACACAATTAATAAATGTAAATCTACGTTTTATGTAACCGGATATTAATTCGACATTTTCAAATATTTACCTGATTAATTTTCTGTTTGTACATAACTTAATCATAAAATAACCAATTGAATTATTTGTATTATTATAAAAATTCTTTAATATAGTTAATAATAAAAATGTGTATATATAAATTTCTAAGTTATTTGTTTTTATTCTCATAAAACTAATAAGTGTTCCCAACTACAGGTTCATAGGTAAGTTTAATAAACTATAGGTTCGCCCCAAATATTATAGTAGATGGGTCATTACAATATAAGTGATATCGCAAGTGATTTAGGAATATTACCTCTGCTAGTGCTATTAATAAAGTAGTGTGGCCTCCTTATTATGGTTGGCAACCTACTTATTACGGAAGAATCTACCTCATATATGGCTTTTTTCCAAACGGTATGGAGATTTACTATATGTAGAGGAGTGAGTTGAACCAACTAATTGATACGCTTCCAATTTGATCGTATACTGCCCCAAATTTTGTTGTATTATGTCCAATACAATTTAGGTAATATCACAGGTATATGAGTAAGTTATACTAAATTATAGGTATATTTCCTAATTTGGCCTTTCCAATTTACTGGCAGTTTCCCAAAAATATTGGATTTTTACCTATAAATCTCCTAAAATTATTGAACATTGCCCTTTATATATTCGCTGGGCTCCTTTAAAGAACGGACATTTAGCTATAATATGGAATTTCTCCTAAACTTTATTGGGATATACCATATACAAACCAGGTAGTTTTACCAATTAATTTTTAGGTCATCAAATCGATAGAAACTACTCCTAATTTTGCCGTAGTCTGTTCCATACAGTACAGGTTTGTTGACACATAAATGGTATTATTATTTTTTTTTTACAAAAAAATAAGGTAGTATACCCTAAAATTATTGAGATAATTCCAAAAATATGGAATTTTATTTCAATTTCTAATATTTTAATCCTATAAATTTAGTTTGTTCCTCCAATAACTAAAGCGAAATCACCAATACTATATAATTAAAATTCCAAGTGAGATGTTTTATTATCTTTATTGAAACAGAAATACTTACTATTTAGAAAGAGGTTCAGCCTTTTAGATTGTTTGCTAAAGTATAGAACACACAACTATAAATTCTTGTTGTCCCAAAACAGCCTATAAGGATAGTTAGAAAATACGTAAAAAATACGGAATTTTACCTATATTTTTTCTCAGTGTATATATGAAGTTTTACTATACGGCCGACTTGAACATTTTCTTTTCTTCGTAAAATGCTCGGTAGCCACGGCCCCTGGCTTATTTCCAAAGTTCAATTTATCATATTTAGGAAAGTTAATGCTAGACTTATGCAGACAAAAGTGTTACAGTTATAACGACTAAAACATGCTGGAAGAAGCTTGATTTTAATTGTTTTGGAATTATCTGATATTCTCCTATATAAGCTGGTAAAGATTATGAAAGAATCATGGAACGAACTGACCATGTTTTATTCGGAACGTCTGAATCTAAAGTTCAAGCATGTAGACAATTATTTTGAAAAATTGATTTCAATATACATATTTCGCTATTTCGATAGTCTGTTTGCCCGAACGCAAAGTCTTACAATAGAAATATTGGACTAATAACTTGGAAAAACAACGGGTTCTCTCCTATTATTGTTCGTTTATCTATTAGTTAGAATATGAGAGCTTGCATCGCATGGCGCTACGGCTCTCAATGTCTGTACTCATATTTCACCTTATAAACGACGTCAATACCAAATTTTTCACTTTATCTCTGCGGAATTTTAGATGAACGACGAGCGACTAAGGAGTTTCAATTATGAGGCTTCAGATTTAACCAATGTGGTGTATTTAGGTTATTTTCACGAGCATTCGAAAAATAAATAAAACTGGACTCGGGTGCTATTAAATTGACTGCACACAAACTATTAAATCGAAAGTACACCAAGTAAACTAACTGCTTGGCTTTATTCCATTTTTCTTTCTAAAGATCTTGCTAGACAGATTTTGCACGTGATAAGGTTATTTTCGGAAATAGATCGGCTGGTTGCCTTATTAGTCAAAACTTTCAGATGGATGGTTCATTGTGAGGCGTTTCAGCCGATTGAAAAACTTAGAAAGGTTTTCAGAGAAAATCGTTGTCCAACCAATGAAACTCACTAATATAGTTCTGCCTCAATCAGCAGTTGGATGGTTTGGACCTGGAAATATAACGGACAACTTTGACGCCTGTTTAAAATGGAAGCACCTTCAACGCAAATAAAAGTGGCGGTTGAACTTATAGGTGACGATTACTACAATAGAGTCGTTCTATTATCTAATGATTGGGTAAACTTCTGCGAGATGAAATTCACTAATGCGTCATGACATGGAATTGATGAACATTTATTGTATTTCTATAGCATATGGCAGTATCCAACACATTTTATTTGAAGCGCCGCAAAATGTTTTCGAAGACGGATATAGACTTAAATAAACCCTCGGCTGGATAGCTGATCCAAATTCGATAGCATATCTAAGAAATAAGAAAATTCAGCCAGCTATTTTTAGGAAGCATCGTCATGAAGAGGAGAAACAAAATATTGCTGCAATTTAAAGAAAGAACTTAAGAGGTATGTATGCCGGCAGTAAAAAGGGACAAAAATGTTAGAAAATATATCCTTACCAACTACATCGAACCCCAAACGAATCCCAATTGGTCAAAAAGTATTAGGAACTTGTGAGCAGGAGTCCCATACTTGTAACACCCAGATCAAAAAATCATTTCACAATAAAAGATAGTATCTTTTGAAATTCCCCTTTAGTCGTCTTTGTTCATTGCATAGATACTGGAATTTTCCAAGCAGCTATGTGGTGCGTGCTTAAAATACAGAGCTAGATAATTTACACTCCATTAGTTTGTGTGAACAGTTGTCATCCATTCTAAGCAGCAGTAATAGTAAGGTGTTCGAATCAGAAGGAATGGGTGAGCTGGTTAATTGAAGTTTCCAAACATCAGGTACCAAAACAATATCGTGACATATAAAAGCGATGATATTATGTTTCACTGAGCTGATACATATTTTAAATTTGTGGAACAAGTTTTCGAATCTCCACTGTCCTAGAGAATGGCAAAATTGTAGAGTACAGAGTACAGTAAAATTCAGTTCAGGAATCCTGTATCACTACCCGATACTGCCATTTCATCAATGCGATTAAACTCAGCGGACGATGCTCCTAAAAGTTGTTCTTCACTGCATCGAACCACTCCATCGCCACATAAGCAAGCTGTTGTTATTCAGGAATCAAGAAGTCGTGAATCATATGCATTACAGAGATGAACATGCCATTACGGAATATTTTTCACAAATGTTCACACAAGATGATCAAGCTCAAGGAATAATGCACGACGACGTTTTTAAAATTCCCTAAGAGGTAAGACGGATGCTAATCTCTTTAGGGCTATTTTCGATAAGTTATCAGACACATGCCAGAGCAAATTGAATTATTTCATCAAGCCTCAGTAAGGCAAAACCTTTTTTATAACTGTCATTCTTATCAGGCAGTCAGTCTAGACACAAAATAATTTTAAAATTATTTATTTTGTGATTAAAGAGTTTTACAACGTTTGTTTAATTTATCCATGGTTGATTACAACATCGAACTTTTTGTTGTTGTTATTTTTCATCTACAACTTAACCTATTAACGTATATTTTGTGGTCTAACTACTTTTTGAACTTTGTCACCTTTAATACTTTGCAATCATCTTGATATTGCTTATAGGAGGAGGGAAAATTATCGACCTATCATAATAAAAACCCCTACGCTAGTATAATGCAGACTAATAAAAATGCAAAGTTAAGTAGATTTTCCAATATTCAACATCTTGTTTTGTATGAAAATAAAACTCCCAAAAAAAAAAAAAAAAATCAAATTTATCTCATCCGGGGTGAAAAAAAAAAACCACGGAGACGATGATGATGATAATCCATGCCAGTGATGGAAATGAAAATATGCTTTTCCCATTTTTATGATTATTATTGAAAGTTATATTATGGCATTACAATATACGAGTATAATGGTAGTTTGGTTAAGATTTTTTTTTTTTACTTTTTGTTTATTTCAAACTTCTTGGTTTCTTCTTAACGTTCGTCTTTGAAGGAAAACAGATAAAACAACAAATATTTTTTTATTTTTTTTTTTTGGTTATAGGGGTAGAGAACTTATAAAACACAGTAGATAGTAGAAAACTTTTGACATCAAATTGGATACATAAACTAAATGGGGGGGGGGGGGGGGGGGGAAGGAAAATGATGATATTTAAGTTATATATTACAATTTTACCATGCATCTTGTAATATTATATGAAAGGGGATGATAATTTCAAGATGAGATGAACCACTTAAAATAATATTATTCCTCTTCGAAACATTTTTCTACAATTGGTTTTCGTATGTACATACATACATAGGTATAGTTCCCCTTCGCGTCATTATGATTAAGTGAAGGAATTTTGTTTTGTTTGTGGGGTGCATATATCTTGTCTCTTCTCCTTCCATACTCTTTAATTATCGCACACAAATATTGAGAATGTCTTGAAGTTTTATGGATCATAATAATTATTTAAATTATAAGATTAAAGTTAATTTAAATATTTTTCAAGCTGTTTGTTTTAATTAAATTTTTTTTTTTGTATTTTTTTGTAAATTGGATGCAGATGATAAAGAAGTTTGGTACATTTATCTGCTGTATGTATTCGCCTAAGAATATAAATTTGAATCATCTTGAATTCTGATGGGTGCAATTATTTTACTTTTTTTTTGGTTTACGTTTTGATATACATAATCACGGATGAAGCAAGATGAATGTGGTGAAGTTTTTTTTATGATGCTGGTGATTATTTTGATGATACTTTTCGGTACTTAATAATTTGTAACTTTCCTAATACAGTATTTCCTATTAATTCCTATATCGCAATACAAGCATACAAATTAAAGCTAGTGTTAAACTTCGTTTACATAACAATATTGTGTTTTATTATGTGAACACATTTGTGATATACGCCTAAAAGCTTTTCGTCGGAAAAAAATAATTATTTTTATTCATAAAGCTTAATACTAATCTCAAACATCAAAAAATATTGTTGACTGTATACACGAATATAAATTTGGATTATAATTTTACATTTAATACATCAAAAATGGGTGCATATATGACACCCTGTAGTTTAGTAAGGGGGAAACCTAATTTGCCACCTTCAATCAGCATGATAAATATGCTTCGAGATTAATTTCACCTTTAATCATAACCGTAATCCGTAATACTTGTAAGTACGTAGCTATACACAACAAGCAAATTATTGTCATTCAACAAATTTTTACATAAATATCGTTTACAGGGAAGCTTCGTATAAAGCTTCCAACCAAATTAATCTTTTATGTTACAAATTTGTATATGAGCACCACAGGAAGAGGCCCATATTTTGCGACACAGAACATGCTAATCCAAAAGCTATGATTTTCACACGAATATGATTTTGCTCGGATTGAATCTCCAAACACTGCAATGCAAATTTATGTAGTTGCAAATTACACGTAGAGTCCTTACCACACCAAATTGAGGAATAAAATCAAATTAATTGAAGTCTCATCGGTATTCTCGATGAATCGCCAACTTCCCCTGTTCTATTAAATTATCTTTCGAATATTGATTCGGCAGTTCTTTAAGAATAAAAACAAATACTATAAAATAAGCTTCAGTCTCGTTAATCTACAAAATAACCTGAATTGGTTCCTTGATTATATTAAGCATTCGTGATTATGTCCCAAAGTATTTTCACAATAAGAAATGCTTTTTTTGATGTGCCCGTTCATCGATTTCGCGCGCACTACTTATGGTACAGATGAATGATAATGCTTCTGATCGAGTGGAGATTGAACAAACATTGCGAAACAAAGAAGCACATTTTAACCGATTCCTGGAAAATTATTTGAGTTTGTTTGGTGAAGTGCAGCCAGATGAAATCACTGTTCACGAGAAACTATTTGCCCCAACTGAATCGTCATAGACAAGGTTTGCATCAAATTACGACGATTTCTTTTGAATTACAAACCTGACCCGGTGTTTGAGATCGGGCGCATTCATGATGTAGGCATGTGCATGGATCAATTATCTATTCCTGATTTTGATGGACGGCCAGAGAACTTGCTCATATTCAAGGTTTTGCTCTTGTATACATAATCGAGCAGATCTGAACCAGCTTATAGTTAGGCAAACTTCGTCAATATGTTAAAAGTGACAATATTCTTGTGGTTGTTGGTGTTAACACTGGTGGTTATGAACAAGTCTGGACCGAACGTAAGCAACGTTTTAATAATCGTCTGCTAGCATTGCAAGACACCATCGACTGCATCCGCAGTATATTGCGAGCATTATCGGTCATGAAACTACCGACAGATAAATGGTACTCGATAATTTATCCAATTCTCTTAAGAAAATTAGATTCTCTTAAGGATTTTATGCAATAAGCCTTTCGGATGAAGAATTGCCGAAACTCTAAGATAGCCTTTGATAAGCGACGGGCTTTGATGGCATCATCGACTCCTCGGGCAGGTATATCTCAGACAAGCAACCGAGGTAGATATCATTACTTTACTTTAAATTCTACAATGCCAGCAGCAGTTATTTTTCCACATTTTTCATGCCCCCATCGTATTATTTATAGATTCTATAGTTTTCGGAAATTGAGTGTACATCAGCACTGGGATGCAGTGAGGAGTCTATGCTATGTTTTGATTGCTTGAATCCCAAGCATACCCATAGAGAATATCGATGCGGTATGTATGCCATTACTGAGGCATACATATTATGCTCAATCATTTTATTAGCCCGGTGCCGATATCTGGCAGCCCGTCACAGTATTCTGCATAATTTTTATATGAACGGTTTCGTAGACAGCGTGAAGCGCAAATTTCGTTTAAGAAAATGGAGCTCAAATAATACAAAATCAGTTTCTGCGCTTGTTGTTTCACAACCAGCCTTCAAGGAAGGCAAATCCGGATTTCAGTCAGCTTTTTATATTCAATATATGCGAGTAAAGGCGAAACGGGTCGTGTTTTATTTAAAAGATTCCGATGTTTCCTGGAATAGTGCCTATTCACGATATGCATACATCGGTAAAATCGAATCCGTTCAAAATGGCATAGTTAAAACCGGCATATGGTACGCTATGGCATATGGTACACTATGGCATATCCAGTGCCGGATCATCATATGCCCCAATTGGACCGTGGCCCCAGGCCCGTAATTCTAGAGGGCCCGGATTAGCGAAACACTATTGCGAAAAAATTAATTTAAAATTTAAAACTTCCGAATTATTTCGGGGCTATTTTTGGCCCATTCCTCCACAATGACCCGTTTTAATTGTTCGTAACCGCTAATTTAGTGTTCACCAAAAACCACTAATTTGGTGGTCAAACGTACATTTGGTGGCTGGGGAGGATGAGGGAGTTTTGACTTTTCATTGCACAATAATCATGCCTTGATCAGCTCACTGGTTAACAAATTATCCTTTAAAATATTCAAATAATCAAATCGGTTCATTATGGTTTCAATGAAGGTCAAATGTCTTACACCTCTTCAGCTAATGGCTCCCCAAACCTTTATACTTCCGCCATCATGTTTTACTCAAGTTCAGTGTTGAGGAAATAACATTTTCCCAGAACTTCAGACAAATACATTTCTTGCCTGCCGCACATCCATTTTATCGCCACTTTTTCGGGTTTTTAAACTTTGGCAGTGATCATTTGATAAGTTTTCGATTCTGTTTTATTTTCGTTCGTTCAGCTTTCGGTAGCGACCAACCCCAGCAACCATCTCTACGGATTTGGTTTTTTGGAAGTTCTGAATGGCGTATTAAATCGAAGATTACGGGCGATTAGTTATTTTGGAAATTTCTGATAAATGTTTACCTTTACTCTCTAATTTAATGATGAATTTTTTTAATTTCTACACTAATTTTGGTACGACAATCACACATTTTTAATTAATTGGACAATTTCATAATTTACCGTTAGTTGAACATAGGAGTACAACAAATACTAAACTGTTAACATGCTAGTGTTATTTGTGACAAAAGTGCAAGTGTACAGACAATTATTTGACATCGTTTTAGGATGTTTAAATAGTAAATCAAATCAAATATAACAGTAAATTAATTTATATCATAATTATTATTATTTTCAGGTTGGTAAATGTAATTGGAGTTAAAAAAAATAAAAACTGAATTTCTTGTTTGATTTGTAGTTGTTTTTTGATCAATGTTTCTTTAGGCTAGTAGTGTACGGACAATTTTTTGAAACAGTGTATGAAGCTCTATATAAAACCATACAACAGTTTTCCTCATGCTTTGTATTTAATTGTAGCTGTTTTTATGGGTATCCGCCCACATGGCCGACAACCACTTCGCCGACAGGCCACTTCGCCGACAACTACATGGCCGACAAGAATGTTGGCCGACAGACCAAATGGCCGACACAATCACATCGCCGACAAGACAGATGGCCGACACAACCACATCGCCGACAGGACAGATGGCCGACACACCACATCACCGACAGGACAGATGGCCGACAACTACATCGCCGACAAGACAGATCGCCGACACAACCACATCGCCGACAGGACAGATGGCCGACACACCACATCGCCGACAGTACAGATGGCCGACAACCACATTGCCCACAGGACAGTTGGCCGATACACCACATCGCTGACAGGACACATGGCCGACACAATCACATCGCCGACAGGACAGATGGCTGACAACCACATTTCCCACAGGACAGTTGGCCGACAACCACATTGCCCACAGGACAGTTGGCCGACACACCACATCGCCGACAGGACACATGGCCGACACACCACATCGCCGACAGGACAGTTGGCCGACACAGCCAAATCTTCGACAGGACAGATAATATCAATTAATATTTTTATTTCGATCACTGAAAATTATTCGAAATGGTTGACATGCCGAATTTTTTTTCCGTTCAAATAGGGATCGGGGGATTTGCCTGCAAGACAAAATCTTGTTTTGCCTTTCATTCTTGTTTTTTGACAAAATCTTGTTTTTTAAAATTTTGTTTTCCGAAATAATTATTTCGATTATTTTATAGTGAAATAATGAATATTTAGTGAAATAGTTTTTCTGGGATCGATCGTTATTGCTTTTTTTTATTAATCTTGCAGCTACAAAATGTTGCAATTACAAAATGTTGCAACTACAAAATATTGCATAACAAAATAGTGCAATTATTTTCCTTTTTAGTAGGTGTCATTAATAGATTCTGTATACTTTTTACACTTTCTGCCGTAGGCACTTGGCGAAACACACTTAATACACACATTTTTAAAATTCGTCGCTGCGCTCCCCCCCCCCGCGTGCCCGTGAGAGTTACCGAAGCCGTTAGCCTCTACAATTCTAAGTTAAATTAGTTGATGTCATTTTTCTTCAATTTATTTCCCTCAGAATAGGGAAAAAATGTACGGGAAAATATTATGCAAGACTTTGTATTGCAATATTTTATAATTGCAACATTTTGTAATTGCAATATTTTGTAAGGCAAAATTTTGTAATGCAAGATTACATACCCAACGCAGTTTTTCTATGTCTCTTATTTTAGGTTCATTTTTCACATGAGCAGGCATTTAAGAACATAAAACATTATTAACATAAATAAACAGTATTTTGAAAACAAGATTTTGAGAAACAAGATTTTCTCCAAAAAGATTTATGGTGACAAGATTTTGGAGAAAAGATTTTAGAAACGATATTTTGTAAACAGTCTTTTGAAAAACAGTGATACGTGGCCAACTCGTTAAAATAGTCTGTTCCCGTTGGGGATGTAGTTTTTGCCAATCTATGTCAGGGATGTGGTGTGTCGGCCATATATCCTGTCGGCGATGTGGTTGTGTCGGTCATCTGTCTTGTCGGCGATGTAGTTGTCGGCCATCTGTCCTGTCAGTGATGTTGTGTGTTGGCCATCTGTCCTGTCGGCGATGTGGTGTGTCGGCCATCTGTCCTGTCGGCGATGTGGTTGTGTCGGCAATCTGTCTTGTCGGCGATGTGGTTGTGTCGGCCATATGTCTTGCCGGCGATGTAGTTGTCGGCGATATGGCCTGTCGGCGAAATAGTTGGCGGCCATCTGTCCTGTCGGCGATGTGGTGTGTCGGCCATCTGTCCTGTCGGCGATGTGGTGTGTCGGCCATCTGTCCTGTCGGCGATGTGGTGTGTCGACCATCTGTCCTGTCGGCGATGTGGTTGTGTCGGCGATCTATCTTGTCGGCGATGTGGTTGTGTCGGCCATATGTCTTGTCGGCGATGTAGTTGTCGGCGATATGGCCTGTCGGCGAAATGGTTGTCGGCCATGTGACTCATACTCGTTTTTATGCTATATACCAAACAAACAAAACAAAAAATGCCAACATTACAAGCCGCAAGATATCGGCCTGATATCAAATCCTTATTAGATTTATCTCTAGTATTGGCTCCATATAATTTAACAACTTATCTTATTATGTATAAGAAAATGATCTAGAAAAATAAAAAATAAAAAAATAGTTTTATCGCCTTGAGACACAATGGCAACTTCATCAATTGTTGGTGTATTGAAAAGTTTTGCGTGTTCTTCAGCAGGCGTTTTATTGGCTCTGATTACAATTTTGTGATTAACACACAATTCATTGTGTTGATGAAAAAAGTTTAGACTTCGACTTTTCACCGAACTGTTGTGTTCCAATGGAATAAATCTGCAGAAATTTATAGTCTGTATCCGGCGGTGGCAATAGCGAATCTGCTCGATAATATATTTGACGTTGAATCTTTAAAGGTTATATATACATAATATGTATACTATGATATAATAATCGAAGTATGTAATTATTAATAATATTCTATATTTCAATTAATAACTTTTGATTAATTATTCAATCAAATTAAATTATATTTATTTTTCTTCAAATTGAATTATTGAGGTTACATATATGAGAGAATTTTATCAACTGACTAACCAAAAACCAAAAGACACACGATGAACCCGAACTTGGCTACGTTGATAGAATAAATTAAACATGCGCTCTCATCGTGTGTTTCACCATATTCTCTTTAATTATAAACGGTTAATACCAAGTCCTATTAAACAATTTTCATGATTTGGTATAGGTAAGCTTTTCGTTAAAACATCTGCTGGCATTTGATTGGTTGGTATATATTTCACGTCGATTTCGCCTTTTTCGTAGATTTCTCTTATGAAATGGTATTTTATATCGATATGTTTTGTACGGGAATGATAAATACTACTTTTTGTTAACTTCTGAGTTCCTTAGTTATCGCAATAGATAATAATCTGTTCTTCCGGTTTCATGTACCCTATTTCTGTTAAAAAGTTTTTTAAATAAACTGCTTCTTTTGCTGCTTCACTGAGAGCAACATACTCAGCTTCTGTGCTGGATAACGCTACACATCTTTGTTTCCTGGATTCCCAAGTTATTGACGATTCGGCTAATTTAAATATATATCTATATTGGGATATACGATCATTTATATTGCTTCCCCAATCAGAATCAACATATCCATGAAGTGATTCAGTAGTATTGGTAAATGTGAGACCGTTACTTTTTGTTGCAATCAAGTAACGTACAGTATACGCTAAATCAGGTCTTGTACACACAGCTAAATACATTAATGGTCCAATAAGTGATTGATATAAATTTCTTTCTGATTTATCGCTTTCTTCTTCACCCGAATCAGTCTTTTGTAACTGAATTTTGGGTTCAAAAGGGGTTTTTACCGAATTTGCATTAGTCATTTTATACTTTGTTAATATATCGTCAATGTATTTTTGTTGTGACATTGTAATTGTATTATCAATCGAATTTTGAGAAAATTATATTCCAAGACAATAATTTAATTTCCCTAGATTTTTCATGTTAAATTCTGAATTTAGGCTTTCTTTGATCTGAGATAACATTGAATCGTTATTTGTTGCGATTATTAAATCATCGACATAAACAATAAGAAATAAGACTCCTTCGTTGCTTTTCAGATAATATAAGCATTTATCATAATCGCTTTGAATCATCCCTGCTTTTGTTAAATGAATTTTTTATCTTTCGTACCATTGTCTGCCTGATTGTTTTAGGCCATATATTGATTTTTTAAGCAAACATACCAAATTTTCCTCATCTGAATTTACAAATCCTGTTGGCTGTTCCATATAAATTTATTCATTTAAATCTCCATTGATATATGCCATCACTACATCAAGTTGATGAAGTTCAAGATTTTCTTTTGCAGCAATACTTATTATCAGTCTAATTGTTCCAAGTCTTGCTACTGGTACAAAAGTTTCTTCGTAATCTATTCCAGGTATTTGTGCATAACCCTTGGCAACTAAACGAGCCTTTCCTCCACTGTTCCATCAGGATTGTATTTAGTTCTCAAAACACATTTACAGCCTATAATGTTTTTATCCACCGGTCGAGTTACTTTTTCCCATGTCTTGCATTTAACAAGAGAATCGTATTCTATTTTCATTGCATTTGTCCATTCATCTGCATGTAGTCCAGCCAAAGCTTCTTCTACAAATGGACACGTTATCTCACTGCAAGCTACTTGTGCTACAAATTCGTTGGTATTGAATGATCTTTCAACATAATGTCTCAAACATTTTTTGGTAATATTTGGTTCTGGATTATTTTCAATAATCGGTCTCTTTGCTTTATCAAGAGAATTTAATTCATTTATCTGTGAATCATTCAAATTTTCAGAGTCCATATCTGGATTTTCTAAAATGGCTATTTCTTGGTTTGGAATTATGGATGGTAGTATAGGATTTATAAATTTGACTTCACGGCGTTCAATTATTTTTGTATCCTTAATATTCCACAATCTATATGCTTTACATTCTGCCGAATATCCTAAGAAAATACATTCTATCGATTTTTCTGAAAATTTTCCTGCTCCAGGCGCTTTATTTAGAGTAAAATACTTTTTGGCCGAAAATTTTTAAATGCATGATATTAGGTTTCATATTCATCCAGACTTCATACGGAGTTTTGCTTAAAATTGCTGTTGGAGATCTATTCCGTATATACGCTGCGGTACTAATTGCTTCGGCCCAGAAACTTTCTGGTAAAGTTGATTCGAGTAGCATACATCTTGCCATTTCGACTAGTGTTCGGTTCATTCTTTCCGCGATTCCATTTTGTTGTGGAGTATAAGGGACAGTTTTTTGATGTAAGATACCATTCTTTTCTAAATGTTTGTTGAATTCCTCTCCGGGGTATTCTAAACCATTATCTGTTCTTAAAATTTGGATTTTCTTCTCTTTTTGGTTCTCAACAATGGTTTGATGTTTGGTCTTTTGTCTTCAAAAACCTCACTTCTACCCAACGAGAATAACTATCAATGAAAGTTCAGAAATATTTTGACCCTCCTATGGAGTTTACACGCATCGGTCCACAGATATCAGAACTGATTACTTCCAAAATTCTTTTAGCTTGATTCTCTGATTCTTGAAATGATGTTACTGTTTGTTTCGCTTTTATACATACTTCGCATTTTTCGAATTTTTCATGTACATATATCGACTGGAATTAAGTTTTCGCAAATCTGACTCATTGAGATGACCAAAACGTCTATGCCAAAGTGATAACTCATTATTTTCAAGTGTAACATTCGCAGATTCTACATTTGAGGTTAGAAAATACAGATCTCCATATCTTTTCCCTTGGGCAAGAGTATTTTTTGCTTTATCAGTGATTAAAACGTTTTCACGAGTGAATAGTACAGAATGTCCATTGTTTGTAATTTTCGATACAGAAAATAAATTTGATTTCAATTTTGGTACACAAAGGACATCTTTCAACTCAATCTCTTTGGTTACTTCATTATTTTTAACCTTCCAATAAGTGGACCCTTTTCCATTTATTTCAATATTGGCATTATTAGCTAATGTCACTTTTGATTCGTGCGTTGGATCCAAATGCGAAAAATTCTTTATATCATATGACATGTGTGACGTAGCTCCACTATCAATGCACCAAACATTTTCTGAATTCATATCCTTAACTTGAAATGAACAATAGTTTTCAGTTATCATCCAAGCTTCTTTTTCTTTTTCGTCTATTTTCAGCTTTATCCCAACAACCAGATGCAATATGCCCAGTTTTATTGCAATAATTGCATTTAATTAATTTTCGTCGTTTATTATTGTTATTATATTTTTGGAGGTTCGGATTAGTTTCAAATTTTCGTTTGTCGTTATGATTCCAATTATTATTCTTTGATAAATGTGCTTGTGGTTCATTACTTGTATCTTCATGTTTTGACCTAAGCTCCTTTTTTGCAGCACATTCTTCCAATAATTTTATTTTCAATAATTCGGGCTTGGGTAATTCATCGCGTGCTTCTATGGCACAACGAAAATTCTCATATGAACTTGGAATGCTATATATAAAATGACAATGGATAATAGATCATCGGCTATTTCGATATCCATGCCTTTCAGTTTATCAACAATGTTGAAAAATTTATTCAGATGATCTGTCATATTTCCATTTTCAGACTTTTTTGCAAATAATAATTGCTTCAATAACGTAGCTTTCCTGGCAGGACCTTTTGATTCATAAACTTGTGATAGTTTTGTCCATACCTCGCTAGATGTTTTGCAGTCTTTAACATTGCATAATTCAGATGGTGATATTGCTAGAATCAAGTCAGCTTTTGCTTTTCCATCATGCATATTCCATTCAGAAATTATTTTTGATGTGAAAACATCTTTAGCGGCAGGAGTAAGTAAAAAATTGTATAGAACTCGGGTTACGGAAATAAAAGTGCCGAACAAAAAATATTACAGGTATGTGTGAATATCGACAAGAACAAAAAATAAATAAAACGTAAAATCAATGCATAATCTACGCATACATATGCAATATACAACATCATCCGGCATTTCAAAAACATCGTGAACCGAATACAAAAAAAAGATCGCCTACTTTAATTAATTTTGCTGTGAAAATATCTGTTATAAGTATATGCCCGCAGCAGCAAGTGTTTTTGAAAATGAAAATTACATACGAGCAAAATAGCCACAAATTTTTTTATTTATTTATTTATTTATTTATTTATATATAAATGTAGTAAGTTTCAAAAACTTTTTCCATTAGGAATACAAAAAAAAGTGTTTTTAAATTCTAAAATGCCACCCAATTAATTAACTAATTACCATCACCACTAATTAACATGACCATGAACCCAATAAGAAAAAAAAATGAAATAAGAAAAAGACTTCTACATCACTGCTGACTAAACAATTAAAATATATGTATAGTAGAGAAAAGAAGTGACTACAAGTAAACTGTTAAAGAGTAAAATTAAAATGTTGAAAGTATTTATTTCTAAAAATGGCCGGGGAACTAGATCTTATAATATTAATGTCCAAATTGTTCCAAATGCTTATCCCTCTAACAAAGAAAGACGAATTCATCAATTTACATTTATTTCTGGCTGGCTTCAACATTTGCATGCGATCAGAAGATTTTACCAACTTGTCAAAAATATATTTCGTTTGTTTCTGTCTTAAAAGCTTGCAAATAAATAAGCACACTCGAAAAGTATACAACTCATGAAGAGAGCAACCGAATAGCAAGTTGGAATAACAAGAGATATGGTCATATTTTCTAAGTCTGAAAACATACCTGACACAACTATTAAAGAGCATTTGTAACTCAGAGAAGTATTTCATTTGCAGATCAAAGAAGACCAAGAAAATGAGGAAGTACAAAAGATTTGACCAATCTAAGTCTGAGTTCATTAGAAAAGCATTTAGTCGTAGCCCAGAGCATTCTAAGTAAAAATATTATCCTCATATTAACTCCTTCGATGTGCGAGTTCCAACATAGAGTTCGATCAAAAGTTAAACCAAGATTGTTAACAGTATCAGAAAAATTTATACTGGCTCCGTTGACAGAAATTTTCGGTAGATCGTCGACCCATCGAACATGTGACGATATTAAAATAGATTGAGTCTTCTCACTATTAATACCCAGACGATTTTTCACGGACCATTTCACAATTAGGCCTATATCCAAAGTGACTTTATTAATACTGTTCACAATATCCATAGGATTACAGAATCTATAAATTTGAACATCATCAGCAAATAAATGATATTTACAATGTGTAATCACTTTCGTCAAGTCATTAATATACATCATAAATAAAAAAGGTCGTAAAATTGAACCTTGGGGAACACCAGAATAAGTGTTATTAGAACCGGATATGGAATTGTGCATGGTGACAATCTGTGAGCGATCAGATAAATATGAATGAACCAATTGACTCGCAGTGGAAGAAAACTTGAAATGTTCTTTGAGTTTATAAATCAGAAGCTGATGATCAATCCGATCGAAAGCCTTGCTGAAATCTAGCAACACCAAGGTACAAACCTCTCTGGTATCAACTGCCCTCCGAATATCATCGCTGATTTGGAGCAAAGCAGTTGTAGTGCTGTGGTTAGATCTATAAGCTGACTGGAATTCAGATAGAAGGCTTTTGGAATTTAGGTATTCAACTATTTGTGTTTGCAAGACTCTTTCAAATATCTTGGATAGCTCAGGCAGCAAACTAATAGGGCGAAAGTCTGATAAATTAGTACATTTTTCCTTTTTTGGAATAGGTATTATTTTAGAATGTTTCCAAATCAAAGGAAATGTTGAAGTCATAGTTAATTAAATTATTAAAGCCATGCAGGAGATACCAATCAATATAGGAAAATATCATTTTAACGAACTTAATCGGTATTCCATCAGTCCCCGTTGCATCTGATTTAACCGATTCTAGAGCTTGGTGCAGATCAACTATGTCAATGTTCTTAAAGCTGAAGTCGCCTTCAAAAAGTGGAATCTGCTTTGAAAAATCCACAAAACCAACCCCTGAAGAGTGGGACCTGAAATAATTGTTTAAGTCATCAACAGAAAACGGACAGTTGTTAAAATTACTAGGATCCTTAACGGAGTTAATCGATTTCAAATTTCTCCAAAAAATTTTAGAAGGTAATGACGGATTCAGGACGTTTGAATAATATTTTAGTTTGGCTTTAGATATTGCTACGTTAATTTTATTCCTGATAATTCTAAATTCCTGAAATAATCTATTATCTCTAGTGCGTTTCCAACGTTGGAAAATGAAATTCCTAAGTTTATAATATAATTTCAACATTGAGCCACGGAGGCTTGGAAGGTTTAAGACTTAAAGTTTTAAGTGGAACATGTTGATCAAATAACTGTAATATTTAGAGCATAAATATTAAATTTTTTCATCAGGTTGTATAATTGAAAATACTCTATTCCAATCAAGACTGCAACATGACTCAGTCAATTTAGGTATATCAATATCTTTGAAACTACGGAAACGTATTATAGGGGTTGATTTGCAAAAACTGACTTTATAGGAGAAATAAATTAGATCATGATCTGTGAACCCAACCGAGATTTGACTATGAAATTCAATTTTGTCAGTATTTGTAATAATCAAATCTAAAAGTGAGGATGCATTGTTCAAAAAGTACGTTGGCTCACTGTTAATGGTCTTACAACCAAATTTATTCAACAAAGTAGGAATTTCGTTGGTTTCCGTGATGCTTTATTAAGATCGCAATTAAAATCACCACATAAAATGATGTCGGTATAATCCAGAGAATAATTGGTAAAAATTTCTCCTAAATCATCACAGAATTGCTTCCCGGGCGGCTTATAGGCCACCGCCAATAACACTTTATGGAGTTCCAACCTTATTTCGACTAGAATTATTTCAATATTAGGAATACAAAGCTTGTGTATCAATGTAAAGTTAATTGTCTTCTTTAAATAAATGCATACACCTCCACCACGTTTTCTATTATTAAAAGTACGATCATTTCTTATAACACTATATCCAGATATATTGATAGTCGAATCTGGAATGCTATCGTTCAACCAGGTTTCGGCAAAACACAGAACATCCAAGTCCATATCTTCAATCAAATATTTAATTTCATCTAACTGCGGAAGAATACGTCTAGTATTTAAAAACATAACGTTTAATCCATTATACATATTAATTGATGATTTAAGAACTCGCACCGATCATACAGGCATGAACCCAGCCACTTCCGAAAAAATACTTAACACTTCCCACTTCAACATGTAGATCACTAACTTATAGGTTAACTTAATGTCAGCAAAAATGTAAAATGAAACAATGGTCATGGAAAATCTTAAAAAAATCTTAACGTACTAACTAAATACTTAATTAATATAGGCAAATCCAAAATATCTGTAATCATAATAATTGAGTAGCTTCTTATATTTGTGGAAACTAAATTATAAAATAGAATAATTTGTGCATGTTATTTAATTCAAAAAGAAAAAAAGAATATCTTTACAAAAACAATGATAATATACCAGCGAAAATAACTGTAACAATCATGATAATTATATAATAATAACAAAATATGTAAAATATAATGATTATTTATGTAAAATAAAAAAATAAAAAAAAAAAATAATAATAATAATATGTAAATACAAAACTTGAGTTACCAAATTCCCATCAGCTCATATTGAGCATTTGAGTAAAGTTATTTAAGGATGGATGCAGAGGGCTTCTTAGCTCTCGTCGGTCGTTGTTTAATAGCCATTGCGTCATCATTATCATTAAGATGTTTGGTTATTAGTGTTCGACTTCACCGCCACAGGAGTATTGCAATTATCGAATAATGATTTAATATCCTGCAGTGTTTTTACGAAGATGGCCGCACTGGAAGGAGAAGCCATAATATAGATTAATCCGGATTTAATGAAAACTTTATGACATCCTCCTTTCTTTTGTAACTTTATACCCTCGACGAAGATTTGGTTATTTTTATGGGTTAGTTCGCCATTGATGTATATTCGCAGAGTAGAGTCAATACCGATATCCTTCAACAATAAATTTTTTCTTGATCGATACTTTACAAAAAAATTCAATGGCGGTGGCCTCGAAGCAAATTTAATAACAATTGGTAGTGTAGAATTGGTTTTGTTGCTTTTGAGTCGGAATGCCGTAAAACAATGAGATTCCAGATTAAATTTTATAGCAGAAGCTATTTTTAATACAATATCAGTCACATCCTCATTAATTGCAGCCGGTATATTTGTTACTATCAGATCGCACGATCTTCTTTCGATTTCCATGTAATCCAGTCGATCGTTCAATGTGGTAATTTGATCCTCCATTGTTTTGACTTTTACAATTATAGAATTAATTTGACATTTTAATTCAAGTAGGTTGCTACTTAAACACTACAACATAATCGGTCCATTATTCTATGGTCTAAGAGTAAAACATAACCTCAAAATCGTAATTGTGTGCTATTACGGCAAAGTTGTTATTTTTTTTATGTAAAAATCACTAAAAAAATAATTAATGTGTAACGCGCTAAACAAAATCAATTAAAATTTCTAATATTAGAACCGCTCTATTTAATTTATTTTAAACTGATCAGTGATAAGTGAGTTTGCCGTGTTCATTTATTACTATGGAATCTTGAACAAGGTTGCTGTGTATGAGTAATGGTATATTTTAAAGCGTGCATGGCAGGTTTAGGTGATTAACTAAAGAGAACTGTACTTTGCTCAAGCTCAATTAATCTTAGTAAGGTCGTCCTCAAAATTCAAAATAGTAGAATAACTTGACTTTTTCAACCAAAAATGTAACTTAGTTTAAATACGGAGCGAAGACATCGGTCTTTATGGAGGAGTTTCTGAGCCTTATCGAAATGGCTTGAAATGATTTAACAGATATTTATACAAAAAAGTTTTCACATAAATATTTTGCGAGTTGGGGTGAACTTGCTCGTTGTTTTTTTTTCCGTAGCTTTTTCACATGGCTTCGATTTTGATCCATTTGCGTACAGCCAATGATCATTTTTAATTAGAACAGCTTGCATTTGAAGCTTCCAGGTATCATAATTATCTTTGGTTAGTTTTTCAATCTGTATATTTAATCCAGACATTTTTATTATTTTTGTATTATTTAGGAGTCTGGGCCCATAACCTATTAATAATATTCTATATTTCAATTAATAACTTTTGATTAATTATTCAATCAAATTAAATTATATTTATTTTTCTTCAAATTGAATTATTGAGGTTACATACATATATGAGAGAATTTTATCAACTGACTAACCAAAAAACAAAAGACACACGATGAATCCGAACTTGGCTACGTTGATAGAATAAATTCAACAGTAATAGTGTGAAAGATGATTGTGTTGCAATAACCTTGAAAGTGGGGATGAAATTGTCTTGAACCATATTTGTTGCGCCATTCTGGATTTGTGTCAGGAAATGTTTGGAATCAAAGCAATGGCTCTGGTGGCGGGGCTGTTATGTACCTTATAACGTATAGTATTCGGAATCGCCACACATGCTGTACAATCTTAAATAATATAAAAAATTAGATCAGTTATGAATTATCAGTTATCAGTCAGTACTACCAAACTAGTGATGAGTAACAAACCATCAGTGATGTAAAAACAGTTTAATTATCAACGACTCAGTAAACAATTTTATATTTTAGTTTATAAAACATAAAGTTAATAAAGAATAAAATTTGTTCAAATAAAAATGAAGTAAAACGTAAAAATATTTGTGAGTTTAATTTAAATTATGGAGTGACAATAAATGGATTTCTAACACGCAATACTCGAGAATCTTTTTGAATATTAATTAAATTTAACCACTTCTGTTTTATATCTGGTTGCAAACCAGTAATCAATATCTTAAAATCATTAACCAACTACGACATAATGATCGGAAATTTGCAAAGTGTCTGATTTCAGATTAGTTATTTGTACAACTGTCAATCATTTTTTCAGAATATCCCTAAAGATGCCTTGTTAATCAAAAATCGTTGTAAATAATGTTAAAAACATATACCAAGCCGTCAGTGAATTGGATGCGTTAAAGTTCTTTTATTTCAAAAAGCTATAACATTATCAAGAAAGATTTAGGTAGTGGACTCTTCTTTCAAATTTGCGATTCCTTATATTTTTTGTTTGTAATCTAATTTAAAAAATGTATTGCATTTCATATGTAGCGCTTTAAATTGAATTCGAACAATTCGTCTCAAAACTTGATTCGGCAACATTCAATGTCAAATTAACCATCAATACCCTTCTATATATCTGTAGAAGAAAACAAAAATTGACGTTAATTTTCCATTTAAACATTTTCATAACACTCTAACTGGCAAAATACAACTACTTTTTGATATATCAAATGACATGTATCGAATGTCAAAAGAAAAATTTATATAAATTTTCTAATTGATTACACCCTTACCACCTTCTGCATTTTTCATTTCTTTTTTTCCGAGTACAGGTTTGCACGTATTTTATATACGTTCGTTCGTTTCCCAACAATCCCAACGACATACCTTATAGAAAAAATTCTTTGATGCCAATCACTGAAACATGACTAAATAAGTAATTTTTCTAATTGAAAATATTGATTCGATTTGTGTCGTGTGTCTCATGTGTGTGTTGCTTTTATTTAGGACGACGACGACGTGAAAAATACGGTTGGGAATATAATATTTTGCAATGACTTTATATAAATTGGTGTACCTACATACACTCAGAGGAGATAAAAAATTATTTTACATTTCGATTTCCTATAAATAAACGTACCTGTGTTGTGTACCACCCAGGTATTCACCGGTGCCCTGACACATTATTAATTTTCATTTTCTCTGATTTAATATTATTTTGATTTATATTACAGCAACACACAACACATAAATAATTGCCAACAGCATTAATATACAGGAAATCGAAAAAGCAAACCTAACAAAGTATATATGTATGTCTATGTGTTTGTGTATATAAATGTTAATATGGATGGCAACGTAAAATATCACAGCGGAAATCGACATTGGAAAAATCGAATTAAAAAAAAAAAAAAGCAAAATTATTTAATTATTATAAAACGAGCAAAAATTATAATTGAAAAATAATAATAAATTAAAAGCTCAATTCGTATTCAGTTCGCTTGTTACGGATAATCGGAATAATTTCCCTAAAATTATAAACAAAATTTGCGTTTGCGGTATACGAGCCATACAACAAACTACTCATTAAACTCTAATCTAGTGGAAACGAGAGATACAAAATGAAATATCATCGCTTTTATTATCTCATTAAGACACACAAAAATTTGTTTTCCGCAAACAAAACACAAAACAGAAAGTTTCACATTTGCTTGCAGCAATTAAAATACGATTTCTCATTTGTTTTCGGATTTTTCTTTGGTTTGTTCGGAAAGTATACCTCTCTCTGTAACCAATATTATGGCTTATGGGTACCGTTGTTGTTTAATGGTAATGTACTGATTTTCATTTTATCATTAAGCTGTGTAGCAGTCATAAAATGTAAATACTAAAATTTTTTTTTTTTTCTATACAATTTAAGATTAAATATTAGTAATTATAATATTTTGCTTAACGATGAGCTCTCCTTCAAAAATAATTCCAAACAATTAAGGAATCTCCATTAAGTATTCCCCCTTTTCAAGGATAGGCGAAAATGCTTGCAATAAAGTGTTAATCAATTTCTTTTTTGAATAAGTTTAGCAAAATCATATGTCTGGTTCATAAACGGAAATATGCCGAGCTTATTAAAAAGAACAGACTTTGCGGACTAATATTAGGGGTACCGGAAAGTTTGGAATTATCTGGAAAGAAGGCGTTAAGGTACCGTACGATCTTGTGCTAGGGGACCGACATAGACACAAGATGATCCGTAGCCATACCACATATAATTTTTCTATGCTCTTCTCACTGAACCATCCAGAGCTTACAACAAAGCGTTTAATACACTTGACGTCCATCTCATTGAGATCCGCCAGGTCGCTGACAAGAAGAGCTCCTAAAAATTTCCATCTGCTTAACGCTTGACGGGGACAAGTGCAGAGAGATGGATTACAGTTTCATCCTCCTCTACATAGTTATTCACAGCTTCTAAAGTAATCGGGCACCTAAACAAATGTATAAGGAATTTATCGCCGAATATGAGCAACTGCAACATTTGGAAGAGTGTTACGACTGTCCAAATTCCAGTCAGTAAATAATTTGAATTATGGTGATTCAAGAAACGTCACGGTATGTAGACTCATATTGGGTGGCAGTCTGTAATTAATGTATTTCTGTATCTTTAATGTAATTGTAGTGTATAGTACATAAGCAAGTCACAT
Source organism: Tipula helvola (assembly GCA_963556165.1). Classification (NCBI taxonomy): domain Eukaryota; kingdom Metazoa; phylum Arthropoda; class Insecta; order Diptera; family Tipulidae; genus Tipula; species Tipula helvola. The sequence goes on from OY744482.1 coordinate 102,921,931, forward strand.
ATTTTTTGCATTTGTTTATTTTAAGCGGGAATTCCTTACCAATATAATATGTAGATGTAAATCTGTCATGTTTTTATGATATTGATCTATACCAGTTGATTGTATTGCATATGATCTCTATAGAAATTATTTTGGTCACAATTTTTTTTTCGATTGGTTTCGATTTGTAGTTTAGTTCATTTTTTTTTTTTTGTGCGATATTCTGGAGATTGAGAGATGGATCCTATTGCGTACCTAGGTAGTTTATCTACTGCGGAGATTGAGGTAGAATATCTAGTGAGAGGTTTAGTAAGTAATAGTGAAGGAGCACAAAAATTGTCGATAAATTGTATATTAGCAGAAAATGCAGAATCAAAGCGGAAACCACAAGTTACACATGAAAAAAATACCAGCAATGACATGAAAAAAATACCACCTATAGAATGGGTTGCGGTAGCACTGGAAAAAACCATTCATTATAAAGGAAGAACAGAACGTTTAATTCAAAGTATTGGGGAACAGCGAAATTTTCGGCGGTTATATAACTGGTACATGAAGCTGATGGAGGAATTTCAAAGGGCAAACACCATAACCGAATCGAACACAGAACGATCTCAACAACATATTACTTCCAGCCCCATCGCAGGATCTTCTACAAATATAAACACTTATCAATCCAAAGAAGACCACTCCGAACATTCAATGGAAGACATGCGAGGATTATCTAACCAGGAAATCCAGAAGAAATTACAGATGGACCATACACAGTTAAAATCCTCTGTTGCGGATTTCTTTGCCAAAGTCGAGAACCGGCTTAGCGTCAATCATCGTATAGAAAAATTGAGTACTCCAAACTTATCTAACGAAGATTTCGAACCACCGGGTATAACGGTTTCCGCAAACAATCAAGGTACACTTGATTGTTTGCGGAAACCGTTATACCCGGTGGTTCGAAATCTTCGTTAGATAAGTTTGGAGTACTCAATTTTTCTATACGATGATTGACGCTAAGCCGGTTCTCGACTTTGGCAAAGAAATCCGCAACACAAGGTACACTTGATTGTTTGCGGAAACCGTTATACCCGGTGGTTCGAAATCTTCGTTAGATAAGTTTGGAGTACTCAATTTTTCTATACGATGATTGACGCTAAGCCGGTTCTCGACTTTGGCAAAGAAATCCGCAACAGAGGATTTTAACTGTGTATGGTCCATCTGTAATTTCTTCTGGATTTCCAGAAGACACATCTGTACGATGTGAGACAACCAATAGCTACAAATTCCAACTATCAACCTTTCCTTTATCAATACAGAAACTCAATTCACGCTTGCAAAATCGGCTATCGGAAAGGAAGCTAATCTGCAGGCTGTGCCAAAATATGGTTTCAGCATTAAGGAATGTTACGCTGCCATTTCATAACACAATCAAATCGGTGGAGGACCTAAGGAGAATTTGCCAGAACTTCGAGAAAATGTGGGAGGAAACGAGGTATGATCCACGACGATTTGAAGCAACTCCAAAACGCAGAACGGTGGTGAACGAAATTTGTATACCAAACCAGATGTTGACCAAATCAACAACATCTACGATGGGACCTTCAACTTATATACCAAAGTGACCGACAACATTTAAACGAGGAATCTAATAACTTAGAAGCGTTACAAGCGGGACGTGCTAGTTCCAGCAAACCTAATATGTTGGTTTGTTGGAATTGTAATTAGGACCTGGGTCACAGGTACCAAGACTGTACCAAAGAATTTTTAGGTGTATTCTGTTTTGGGTGTGGTGCAGAAAACGTGCAAAAATCAGCTTGCCAAAACTGTCTAATGTATTCAGAAAAAAACATGCGTCCGAGTGCGGGAGTGTCGAGGGAGTTGCACTCGGGGAAGAAGGCGTAAAATCAGAAACAGATAAAAATTCATTACAGCCAATACACCTTGACCAAAAATACGTTTCAGACGGTAACATTAAAACTAAAAAAATTAACAGATCTGTCAATTACTTCCGTGAAAGACGGTCTCTAATGAAAAATTGTGTTTCATCAGTACGTGACAGGCTAAGTAAAAATGACCCTAGACCATACGCAGAAGTAGTAATCGCCTCAAAAACTATGCAAGGTTTATTGGATAGTGGAGCATCAGTGAGGGTATTAGATGAGGATTCTTTACGATTTCTGGCCGAGGCTAATATTAAATACCACAAATTAGGATACTACATTAAAACCGCAGATGGTACGAAAAACAGAATTGAGGGTTACGTTTGGCTTCCAGTGCGATTCGGCGATTTGACAAAAGTGATCAAATTCTGCATCGTCTCAAGTTTGCAGTCACCACTCTACCTAGGGATTGATTTTTGGGACAAATTTTAAATATTTCCTGCTGTCGGTAATATTAGAGTAGCTGAATTATCGATTCCTGAAACTAACAATCAACATGCGCTTTCTCCAATAGAGAAACGTAAACTGGACAAAATTATTTTAAATTTTTCTTCATTTACAAGAGACGGATTAGATAAAACCACGCTGCACGAACACGAGATCGAGATAACAAAAAACTGTAAGCTGATTAAACAACCCTATTACACCATCTCACCAGCTGTTCAGAAACATGTGGATGACGAGATCGATAGGCTGCTAAAATTAGGAGTAATTGAAATCAGCAAAAGTTCCTGGAGCTCACCGATCACCTTAGCGCCGAAATCAAATGGTAATAGAGGCTTTGCTTAGACGCTCGTAAGGTAAATGCCGTTACGGAAAAAGATGCGTATCCGTTACCGTTAATTGACGGATTGTTGGGCCGGTTGTCCGCGACTAAATACATTACAGGACTGGACCTGAAGGACGCGTTTTGGCAGATTCCGCTTGCGGAGTCTGCCAGAGACAAGACTGCCTTTACAGTACAGGGACGACCGCTCTATCAGTTCAGGGTGATGCCGTTTGGGCTGTGTAATGCAGCTCAATCAATGTGCCGGTTGATGCATAAGGTTATTCCGCATGAGCTACACGACAAAGTCTTTGTTTACCTTGATGACTTTCTCATCGTCACCGGTACATTGAAGGAGCACCTTGAACTGCTAGAGTTGGTAGACTGCGGGCAGCCGGTCTAACAATCAACGTTGAAAAAAGCAGTTTTGTGATGCGTGAAATTCGATATTTGGGTTATCTTGTGGGAGAAAAAGGACTAAGGGCAGACCCAGGTAAAGTAGAAGCAATCGTCAATTTACTAGCTCCAACAAGCGTTAAGCAGACAAGGCGGATATTGGGCATGTGCGGTTGGTATAGGAGGTTCATAGCAAATTATGCAGATATAACAGCACCCATTTCTGATTGTTTGAAGAAGGGGAAATTCGTATGGTCTGACAGAACACAAGAGGCATTTCAACGTTTGAAATATTTATTAACCACAGCTATCCAAATTTCAATGCACCTTTCATTATTAGGTGTGATGCAAGTACGGAGGGTGTCGGTGGGGTACTATACCAAAAAGATCACGAGGAAAACGAGCGACCAATTGCGTTTATGTCGCAAAAACTTAATAAAGCACAAAAAAATTACTCAGTGACAGAGTTGGAATATCTTGCGGCAATTTTATCAATTAAAAAGTTTAGAGCGTATGTCGAAGGTTACGAGTTTACTTTGATTACAGACCACACAAGTCTAAAGTGGCTCATGGGCCAACAGGATCTTAGTGGCAGGTTAGCAAGGTGGAGCCTTAAGCTCCAGGGATACAAATTTAAGATTGTTCACCAAAAAGGAAAAGATAATGTTGTACCAGATACGCTGTCTAGAGTATTCTGTGATTCAGAAGAACAGTTCGAGGAAAATTATCCAAAAACATTGAGCCAGATCAGCTTGGATTCAGCAGAATTTGATGAACCGGAATATAAGGACCTTCGTGAGAAAATACAAAATCAACCGAATTTTCCAGCATTCCGAGTATCCGACAAACAAATTTTCTTTCGACTGGAGCCCAAGAAGAATACCGACCTAACCAACCTTTCGGTATGGAAACTTTCGATTCCGACCAGTATGCGTACGGAACTAGTCGTGAAGGAGCATAACGATCCACTTTCCTCCCATGGTGGTATTCGGAAAACTCTGGAAAAGCTAAGAAGATTGTACTTTTGGCCAGCTGAATCAAAATTTTAATTAATTTAATAAGATTAATATTATCATGGCACAGTTCTCAGGTGAGGAGTACATTGATATCCATTTTGCTTACGGATTTTGCGATGGCAATGCAGCACGAGCTCGCAATGAATATCACCGCAGATTTCAATACGCCGCATTCCTGATGCAAAAGTATAAATAAATATTCATACGATACTGCCAAATCTCGTAACAACATCGAATACCCGGGCGGAGCCCCATTCAGTCTCACCAAACCATTTGGATGTCGACGAAGATATAATTCGTAATGTAACAGCAAATCCTTCTAATAGCATACGGAGGCTCGCTTTACAATTGAATACCTCTCGCTATCGAATTCATCAAGTATTGCACAAAGAGAATCTTCATCCATACCATACAACACCCGTTCAACAACTATTACTGATAAATTGAGGGCAATGCGGCCAAAATGTGAGAATAAATTCAGCGGTAATCCAAATGTTGACCACAAAACAAAATAACAACACACAACTGAATAGGCGTTTGAACAAAAGTTTTTTCTTTATTTTTATGTTTTAAAATGACTCGTAGTTAAAATTGTGGTGTTGCTTTCTTGAACGATGGTGAGCAAAAGAGAGCGAATAAACGATGATGATGCGTAACATCGGCTGTCATCTCGGTTGTTTTGGTGTTGTATGATGTACAATAATTGATTCGAAGTTAATACACTGCGCGAATTAAAAAACGGAACAGAAATTTTCTTCGAAAAAATACCCAGATTTGAACGCTTGTATCTTGGTGAAATAATACCTTCCAAAAAAAAATTTTGTTTCTAGTTGAAGGAAATTTTGTTTTCTTTTCGATACTGGAAACCGTTTTATTTTATTTTGTTTTTTTATTGCTTTTTTGAATAAAACAAAAGGTGTCTAAAAAAAAAAAATTGCTGCTGTTTGAAACTGCAAACGAACTTGCTCGATATTTCATTCAAAAATCCAAATCTGCCATTTTATAGAGAATTTAGACACCTTGCAAAATGATGCTAGGAAAATTTCTGTGCGGCCACACCTTGTCGAGTTATTGAAGGAGTTTATTTTAAGTGTAACTAGTGTAGTTGTTTAGAATCTATGATAGTTCCAGAATTAATCATTCTTAAAGGAATTAAATTGAATCCTAATTTCAGAAATAAAGTTATAGCCTGACTTAACTCTCCAAGACAACTGCCTCAGGTCCAAGGTTCTTATTTTCGGAAATCTCGTGCTGATTCAGATTCTGTTTAATCATATTCCAATTAAGCAATTAACCCACAGTCACCTCTAAATTTCCATTAGCCACTACTACCAACCAAAACCATCTGGTTGATTTTAATCATATTCTCGTAATTTTTGTCCTATAAAATCACGTCACAAACCTAGTAGCGTTCCTTTAACTGGAGGGTCACTCTTTTGCGGTCTTTGCATTTGCCTATTTCATCTTTTATTTAGCAATGATTTAATCTCAAGCCAGCACTAAATTCGGTGGATTATTTATGCTTTCGCTAATAACACTACTTAGAATTGCAAGATTCAACTAGTTCGGACACATTTTAATTTGCTGGTATATACCACTTTACTTATACACCAATATTTTATTATCACACGAAATATACCCTTCACCGAACTATTTATTGTTAATTTATATAATTTATTTTAATTTATAACTACTATTTTCTGTGAAAATTCTACACAGTTGAGTTTTTTTAATACAAGCTAATTATTTATGTTATATGTAATTTGAAATGTATACACAATCACTAAAACTCAGAAGCATAATTGTTATTTGCCAGCAATGTACTAAAACTGATCGAAGATTCCTAAATTTGTACTAGAGTACCATCACAAAGAACTTGCAAATTGTGGCCAACTTTGTTTACACCTAAGTTGACATTTCGCACTACTATCGCTACTCCTGTCAAAGTAAGCTAATTGTATTTAAACAAAGTATGAGCAACAATATTCTGCTTCAGATTGACCAGCAGAAATCGACACTGCAGCAACCCTCCACCGGGAAAGCCAAACACCTCTAATTAACCACTACACTATTCAATCAATTACATATCACATATCACGGGTGCAATTATGTCAGCACTACGAGTTTCGAATTATTAGAATTTACGACAATGCGATTATGTACTAGACATTGCGAGTTCTCGCAATTGAGATTCGTAATGATTAAGGATCTGTTTAAAAATTTGTTGCTCTTGAAACTTGCAATTCGTAATACGAGAGAATAATCACACCGCACACATATCTACAAAGGACCATTTGTTCAAACAAAAAAAAAAACACAACCGTTTGACTCAAAAGTCATGGCCAACCAAAAAATCTCTTCGAGTATATCAACGACCGACCGTCGATTTTTTTTAAATTTCTAATAAATGCAATAAAAAAAAACTGATGTGCCCAATTTCCATAAGCCTCGGTCAACAATCCCTTCCGCCTCTAATTTTCCATTTACATACATTGTTAGAAATATTCTCGTAAATTGCATGTCACCCAACCTATTTCCAAAACTAAGTAGTTATTTTCTTTGATGTGAAACGCAAATCGTTATGAATACCAAATCTCATCTTGAAAATGATAATTTTTCATCCTTCGACTTACGTATACAGTTTCACAAGAAACAAGTGAAATTTTTTATTCCATCATAATCGTGTTTGTTATCGTGTTTTTCTTACCAGAAAATATGAAAATGGAAAAACTGTAATATTTTATTCATCGAATATGGTAAACAAAAAATTTATAGATAAATAATAGAATTTTTATGTTTTGTGATTATAATTTGTCAACGGAAAATAGGAAAAAAAAAACAAAAAAAATATACTTAAGGGTTTACACCTGGGTCCTTCAATTTCCATTTTGTTTATAGCTTTTTGTGTATATGTATATGTAAGCGCGCGGGAGGATCGAAATAAATGAGAAATGGAAACTTTTTTTTTTTTTTTGTTGCCACGTCTTATGGAAATTGATATATTGAAAGGAAAATTATTTTTTGTACATACACACACACACACCGCACATAGAATATACATATTGCAAAATAAAAGTGAAATTGAGATAAATTAATCATTTTTCATTTTAAATAAAAAATAAAATCTACGAATTGATTTTGGTTTCTCTTGAATAATATTGAAAATATTTATGAAAGACGTGAAGTGATTTTAAAATAAAATAATTCAGGAGGATAGCTTTATGCATATTTCGACTTGGCGAAGATTAATGGGCATATATGCGGTATTAAAAAAAAAATCCCAATGTTATGTTGTTTTTTTTCGTCTCTTAATGACCATAATTTATTCGGTGATGGTCACTTGGAATTTGTTTCCCTCCTTCATGATTTATTGTCCCTTTGTACTCGTGTATATATATAAATAAACAAATACATGATTATCTTAAAATAATCGTCTTAATAAATTCTCTCTAGAAATATGTAAGTCAACAATTTATTTTCTTTATTAGATTGACCATAACTTTTGTGTTTTGTACATATACAATATGTACACGATGACGAATAATCCAGATAATATTGGCTCTGTACTTAAGATTTTTGTTAGTTTTGATTAAAAATATAAATATTTATTTGTTTTTTTGAAATGAAGGGGACCAGTCGGCATTTTATTATACGAATGTGGATAGATAGTTTTTTTTTATAATTTTATGTCGTTAGGGATTCATATATGTACATACACATGTCATGGATTTCGGAGGGAGGCAGTAAAATGAATTTTTTAAGATTATTTTTATGGTTTTCATTGTTTTATGGTATCGTAAATGTAAATCTGGTTTTAAGTATATTTGGCGACTGGGGGACACTTATTAGTATATTGGTCTACTAAATCACTAATTGTGATGTTGGCGCAATGGAAGTATAGCATTATTTTATGGCACATAGTTTTTTGTTTGGTAACTTTTATTGTTTCGACAGCATTGTCTTAAGCAATATTAACAATCGAGCTAATACATTGCACGGTTAAATATAATTCTAGTTCCAAATTGTTTGTAATATTTATTTGAAAACTTATCATTAGTACATTAGTGATCAGTTTTCAAGTAAATATTCAGTGTCGACTATAAGAATAATTGTCAGAAGGGCGGGCTTGCTTAATTCTAACTTAGCAATATGTTTTTGTGTTGGATGACGAAATTCAAATAAATGTTTTTAAACTAATTGTTGATAATTCTTAAAAAAAAAATAAAATTAGCGGGTGTATTAATTAGGTTAATTAACTGAGAAATAATTTTTACTTACAACCTAAGGGTTTTTGAAACTATATAGAAGGATTAAATTTCTTATTATTTGAAAAAAAATTTTACATTGAAAACTTCAACCGCCAGAAAGCAAATTAAATTTCAAAATAATAATTAACTAACCGAATTTAAATCTTTTAGCTTCCTACAATAAGCGAAATCAAATTTGAAAGCTAAAAATTTATTAAATGTTTAAAACAGATAGCAAGTATACACGTTGAGAACAAAATTGTGAAAGTTTATATTACAATTTAAAAGCTTTGTATGCTAAACAATTTAAACTGTGATTTCTATTATCTGTTGCAAAGTTGTCTGCTTATGGTTAACTTGATAGCCGAGCAACCCTTAATAGTACTACAATTAATTATTGATTTATAGATCTGAAAAGCTTTATCACTTAAATTAAAATTAATAAGAATTTTAATTCGCTTCTTATTTTTATTAAAAGTGATTTTATTTTATAACCAACCGTAGTACGTTCTACAGTTCATAACTTTTATATTAATATTCGTCATTTCCAGAAACAGCCTACATCTTTACTTATTATAGCAAAATTATGGATGCGGAATCTAATTTTACCGACTTTAAATCCGGAGAAAATTGGAATGAATTAAAACTTTTTAGGCATAATTTTCATTTTATATTTGAACTAATTTGTTTAGAAGTTTGGCTGTTAAAATTAATGTATATGTCGATGTTTAGTAAAAACTTTGAAAGTAAATTTGAAATTTTAGAGGCTTTAAAACTCAAAAAGTCGTACATCCATCGTAATTTTAATTTGCAATATTTCAATTTAAAAGCTACAATTAAAGCTAAGTTAATTGGGTTTAATTTAAAGCTTACTGTTAAGCTACAAATTTGAATGCTTAACACTTCAATAGACTTCAGTTTACATTTTAAACGAGAAAGAGAAAGCTTATGACTATCGAGGTAAACTTTAAATGTTTAATGTAAGCTAATTAGTGATTAGATTACTAATCTAAAGATTTAATCTCTGAATTGCAATAAAATCTTGTTTATAGATATTTAATTAATGTTTAACTGAAATCCCCTCGTGCGAAGTTGCTAAACTTCCAACGGGCGTGTCCCCAGGTGGCGGATAGAGAAAAGCCCTAACCGACTTATTGGCGAGTAGATGAGAAATAAAATACAATTCGCGGACCAAAACTAGCTAAGGGTGTTTCACTGAATATACAATACATGACACAAACCCATTGTTGATGGAGGTTCAAAATTTTAACGAAACAATGACGTTATTCAACTCACATCAAAAGGAATTGTTGAATACGATTCGAGCAACAGGCATGGCTGCAGTATCAAAAGAAAGCGTAAAAGGGCGGAAGAATTCCAATCTTTTAAGGATCTGTTCGAAGCAATAGTTGAAAAAAATCAGGTAATATCTGATTTCCAAAAACTCAGTTATCTCAAAGGATTATAGAAGGATGATGCCTATACCTTCTTGCGTCATATCGCTGTTACAGATGCCAGATTTCGTGGCCTCATCGGGATATTGCTTCAGTTGTTTAACTGATGGGCACAGCTCAGAGGTATGTCGATCCTTTAGAAGGTGCCAATTATGCCGCAGGAAACATCATACCATGCTCCATCTACCTGAAGATTTATTCACATCACAAACAGAAGCAAATGCTGCTAAGCAAGTTGTTTAACCTGGCGAGATAATTCCTGACGAACCAGATCAAAAGCAATAGAAGGCAAAAAATTCCAAAACAACCAAAGTGATGCTGCAGATCTTCATTTATATGCCTCGCTACTCCCATGCCCACTATTACCTACCGCACGAGTTATCATTCGTAACGAAGATGGAGAAAGCTGTATTGGTCGAATGTTGTTAGACATTTCGAATGTTCCATGATAAGCGAGGCATTCGTCCATCGACTTAATCTGCCTCGAATAAACGCGAGATATCCAGTGGGGTTTATAGCCATAATCGAAATTTCACCACTTTTTTAGCCAGAACTTAAAATAAAAATGAAAGTGTACATTATGAATGAGTTACTAGTTGATCTGCCGAGAATCAATTCAGAAACACTAGAATAATGGGAAAACCTAGAAACCAACACGTTAGCTGATCCGATAGATAATCAAAACACCGATATCGACGTCATCATGGGTGCCGGTCACTTCCTGAAAGGGATCTCTGTTTTATTACGAAGATTCTGGGAGTTGGAGGAGCCGCCAGACCATAAGCCAATGAGCATACAGGAGCAAAAATGTGAAGAGTTGTTTCAAGGAATCACCTACCGCGACACCCAAGGTCGATTCGTAGTAAGGCTGCCATTCATACCGAACTCACCAGCACTTGGAGAATCCCTAGAAAGGAGTATATTAATTTCATGGATGAGTACCTCGATCAAAATCATATGGAAGAACTGGAAGAACTGTCAACGAACGATTTTACAATCCCATCAACACAACATTTCTACCTGCTTCATCATCCGGTAGTAAAAGCGACAAGTGTAACTACAAAAGTGCGTGTTGTGTTTGATGAGTCCGCAAATACCAGATCTTTGATATCTCTCAATCAAACTCTTATGGTGCAGTCAGATCTCACATCAATCATAATGAGATTCCGCCTGAATAAAATAGCATTTACTAGCAACGGACGTTGAGACAAGCATGCCTAACATTGCATCAATTATTAAACACGATTTCTACGTAGATGATGTCTTAAGTGGAGCTAATTCCGTCGAAGAGGCAATTTCAATGAGTGAGAACCTACAACATGTGTTACAATCTGCTGGTTTCAACCTGCACAAATGGGCATCTAATTCCAAAGAATTCCTGGCCAACAGCAACGTCAACAATAAAATCGGTTCAATAGAAATGATGAAAGACAATAATCATTATGTTTTAGGACTGCATTTGAATTGTGAAGATGATCATTTCATGTTTAAGGTCAACATGATCCATGATGAATCGTCCCTAACCAAGCGCAAACTTCTGTCGGATGGATCCCGTTTGTTTGACCCACTTGAATGGTTATGACCGACGATTATTACCGTGAAGTCTCTCTTCCAACAATTCTGGCTGCTGTCCAATGGATGGGATGATGCTTCACCAAATGAAATTGTCGATACCTGGAACCGTATTAAAAGCGCTTATGCAGCTGCATTTTACATACGCACATTCAAGCTGACTGGAGAAGCTCAAATTTACCTGATCGCAGCTAAAACAAAGGTGGCTCCAATTCGTCGTGTAACAATTCCCAGATTGGAATTATGTATTAGCAGCACATTTACTGGCTAAATTATCAAAATCCGTTCTCAAGAGCCTAAAAATCAAAAGCATACCTTCATACTCTTGGACGGATTCCGAAATAGTGCTGCATTGGTTAACAAAACAACCCGCCGCATTGCCAACATTTATTGCCAATCGGTCGTCCCAAATTTACGAATGGCTACCTCACACTATATGGCAACATGTAGATACGAATCGAACCCATGTGACTGTACTTCTCGAGGTCTCATGCCTTCAGAGTTAATAAATCATTCACTTTGGTGGGAGGGACCAGAATGGCTACATCACGAAAAACTAGCATGGCCAATACAAAGATGGAATCGTCCTAATAATATTAAAGAAGCACTGGATGAACCAACAATCCGTACTCATGAAGTCGTCCTAGAAGTTAACATAATAGACGCACGTGTAATCGGATTTTGTATTCGCTTTATTCAACTATCGAAAAACACCGTATCAAAACCCGATCAAAATTACCCACGGCGATATATGCAAAAAGGGTGCCACCGCTTACCTGTAAAGAACTACAAACGGCAGAATAATACATTTGGAGGTGGGCCCAGCTATCTGGATTTCAACGAGAAATTAAAGCATTGAACATGGGTGGGTCGATTAAGAATGTTAACATTTCGTCATTATCACCATTACTCGATGATCAACCTATTCTATGCGTAGGTGGTCGTCTCAACAATGCAGATTGTAATGTAAACGCAAAACACCCAGTAATCTTGCCACAATCTCACCGGCTGTATCATGCCATATTGACTTCAATGCACAAGACGTACCTGCACCCAACGGCATCAACATTATTTGATATATTCAACAAACTCTTGCAAACTGTGTTTCAAATTGAAATCCCAACCAGTATCACAAATAATGGGTAATTTACCTACCGTAAGAACCATCTAAACGCGTTGCTTTGGAAAGATTGGAGTTGATTATGCTGGCCCATTCCAAGTCACCATAAAAAGGACCAGAGGAACAGCTCCGGTTAAAGCATATGTATGTAGCATTATTCGTATGCATGGTTGCAAAAGCGATACAACTATAGAGTTAGTGACGGAATTATCAACAGAAGCCTTTATCGCCGCATTGCGAAGATTCCTCAGTAGGCGTAATAAATCTAGCGATATCTATTCAGATAATGGGACCAACTTCAAGGGTGCTAAAAAAAGGGTGCTAAAGTGCTACAGGAACCAGCTCGAAATCATCAAATAACGGAGTGCCTTACTGAGAAAGGAATTCAATGGCATTTCATACCACCGTCCAGTCCATCTATGGGAGGACTCTGGGAAGCAGGCGTAAAATGATAAGGGCCAATGCAAATATAACGTCAGGTTTAGAGGAATTCTCAACACTACTGTGCGAAATTGAGGCCATTTTAAATTCACGGCCGCTTACACCAATATTCATCGATCCAAATGATGAAATGCCACTGACACCAGCCCAATTTTTGCTTACGGGACCATTGGAAGCGGTACATCATGAAAATTTACAAAACGTTTCTGAAAGTCGGCTTGATAAATCGCAGCACATACAAAAACGCGTCCAGGGATATTGGCGGTGGTTACGACTGGTCGTCGTGGTATTACGACTGGTCGTCGAAGTTCATCCAGGTTCCAGGCAAAGACGGAGTAGTTCGTGTTGTCTCGGTAAAAATGAAGCAAAATGTATTGAAGAGACCAATCAAGTAATTAAGCTGCCAGTCGAGGTTAACGATAGTGAAACACTAGCATAGTTATCACAAATCGTATTAATAAAATCAGCTCATAAAGCATCCGGCGTAATCAAAATCAACCACAAATCACTAGCTCGATGATGTACACTCGAATACACCTGCTTCTCAATTGCACCATCAATTCTGGCCCGGAGTATGTTATGTTTACAAACATTTCAATAACATAAAATTGATGTCTTTGAGGAGCATAATTCAGCAGGTGTCACTCAGCCTTTAAAATAACGCTGAAATGGGGCATAAAAGAAAACATACGTCATCAGTTGAGCTGAAAGGAAACACAATGATAATTAGATTACTTTTAAAACATATTAACTCTATTTTACACTATTCGCGATTTCCAACAAAGTAGCTGACATCTGGTGAAAACAATATGAACAAAATTTAACCATAGAACAAGGGTGATCAGAACTGTCAAACAGTTGAATTTGACAATACTCGTCCCCTTTACTTACATAGAAACCAACACTAACTACATTTGATGAAAATCGCCAATATTTTATTTTTTGTAGAATTACTTATTTATTAATTATTATTATTTAAATTAAAGTAAAATTCATTTTACTCACCTTTACAAATTTATGGTTAGGAAATTTGTATCTGTCAAACTGTATTTCAATATTTTATAGCTCTTTAATATCTCAAGATTATAGCGTTTAAATAGCAAACTAAATTTATAGTAATTCAATTGTACTATTCACCGCTAGATGGATATTTGGTATGTAAACTTATTTTGTATAATGGGTTGAGAAATAAGCAAGTCCTATCATACTTGGCCATATTCCAGAACTTCATCTAAAATTCATTTCAGAATCCCATTTCCATCGAGCATGCTGAATTTCATTAAAATCGGATAAGAAATGGCCAAGTTTCTTCCTAATTGGCGATATTCCAGAACTAACTAATGCTCGTAGCATCGCAGAAATGTCTGTCCGTGTCCGCTCTAATAAAGTGTCTGCTTAACTATAAGGGGGTTTTTCATGGAAAAACTTCAGTCTTGCAAGGGACTTAAATGTGTGCCCGTTGTAGTGAGGTGTCCCTTAAAGTGAGTATCCGTTGAAATGAGGTTTCACTGTATTAAATAATTTAATTATTTATAAAAATATTTAATTAGAAAAATACAATAATTGATGTTTTGATGGCTCAATCAATTCAGCAAAAAGACAAATGAATTAAACAATCGGCACTCGTCAATGAGGAGAAACAAATAAAATAAAACAAGATGCAGCGCTGGAAAAAATTAGACACGCAAACAGATCGAAAGCAAATGCGATCAGTGTTACGCAGACAAGCGGCGGCGTAACAGGTACTTAGAAACACTGTCTCCTGACTTGTCTGAAGAAAAACTTGAATTTTAAAATGAAAAATTTAATTGTTTTAATTTTATTGATAAAATTCGTAATCAAATTCTTCCTCTTCTTGAATTTTACATTTTCTACAATATAAATCTACAACTTCATTAGTTTTTACACAACGCATCTCCAATTTCGAAATTTGTTCGTCGACTGCAAATTTGATTGAATTTAATCTTATTAAACCGCGAAGAGGTCTTGGTTCCATTATTGTAAAGCTACCTTTTCTATTAAATATAAATACATTTGTATTTGATTTATGCATCTCTTTCAAAATAAATTCAAACATGGATAACCATGTGCCTTCGTCTTCATATATGGATACCATCTAGAATATAAAATTGGAAATGTTTAATAATAAATGTGTATTGAGCTTTAAAATAATTTTATACTTACGTGTAATTTACCTAAATTATTAATTAGTTGCCAGTTACGACTGGTATTTTCGAAAGAACATTCAATTAATGATATCGACGGTTTTATGGCACATTGCTGCAAATTCTGAAGCATATTTAAATCAACTTTAATGCCTTTAAACATTATCTCTCGAAGTTTTAAATTATCGAAAATTCTGTAATCATTTAAATTACAGTTTATGTTTAAAATAATGCTACTCTTACGAAATCTGATTGTTTTTAATTCCGCCGTAAAACCTTCGATAAAATTGTAAGTATTTTCCCCTATTAAATAAATACTCAGAAAATCTTCTTTATAACCTGCAACAATTTCGTTTTGCTTGGACAAGAACTCACTGTTATGCCACCTGTAATTTGTGTCTAACACGATTTTGGAAACGTTTATCGACTTAATTGAATTTAGAAATAACGATAAACTCATATTGTCGAAACCTTCTCCATCAACGCAATATGTAACATTCAATCTTTCTTTTAAATGATTAAGATCGTCGATCTTTTCTTTTAGTTTAATAGTATCACGTAGCGTAAATGATGTGGTGTTAATAATTTCATACGTAAGATCGACATCTAGAGTTTGAAACAAATGTTGAAATTCATATGCCATATAAAACATAAGAAGTCCTGTCGGTTTAATATTTTTGACAATCAAATCTTTTTTTATGCTTAAGTGCTTATTTTTAATGAGTTTGACAAGTATTCGTTCTATCATAAAATCAATTTCATAAAGAAGATTTGAATTGGACGGTTCATCACGAATATCACTAATTGCTAATCTTAACGAAAGTAGATCCATAACATTTAGATCATTGGCATAATTAAGCGTTCCGAGATGCCTGAGGATTATAGGTAATACCGGATAGATCTTAACATTTAAACGAATTTTCCGTAGCAGATTAGATTGTTGCCACGGTAAACCATTTGTCACGTAGAGATAACCTTGTCTTTTACCATTCTGATATTTTTTAAATTCGTTAATTATATCCAATTTTACACTAACACTTTGATTAAACGAAACCACTTTAATGGGATGATCACCGTTAACAGAATGTCCGAGTTTTTCTTCAATTTTTAAAATAAACGCTTCTAAGTTGTAGTATTTAATGAATCCCTGAAAATAAATATTAAATTTTAACGACGTTTTCACTTATATTTTCTCGGTTTTGATTATTTTACCTTCATAATATGAAACTCTGCTGCGGCTATAAATAAGGTAGGATTTTCCTCCCATGGAAATGAAAATTGCGAGTTATTAAATAAGTCACCCAGGAAGTCAACTTGTTCTTTATTTGCCCGTAAAACAATAATAAGATGCATTTCAAAACATTCACTTTCAATTTGCAGTATATGCTTGCACATTTCCCAATCAGTGTTTATAAATGTCTTATGCAAAGCATTTTCTACTTTGTTTATTATCGATGGGTGAACCAAAAGTGCGCCAGGACGCTTCACTGTTTAAGTACAATTAACACTTATATAATAAAATAGATCGCAAAATAAATTGAAATAAACACTTACAAGTAAATAAACGCCCGTTTAACAAGGTTTGCTTTATAAAAGAACTTGATTTCACATTATCTTCCATATTATACAAATTATTATTATACGCTAGAGCCGCTGTGGAATCCATAATTAAATATATTTTTCAATTTTTCACAATAGCAAACACAAATTCTAAATATATATTAACTAAAATAAAATAAGAGAATATTATTTAAGTAAAGATAATTGGGACTCTTATCAGTGACGTCACATCCACAATTTTATCAATTGGAATGCAATCGTTTTATTGAAAGTATACCAACAACAAATTGATAGATTAAAATATTAAATGAAATGTATTCAACAACAACACCATTTTATTTATCTTAAATGTACTGTATTTTGTTTTGTGGTATTTGGATCGCACCTCACTATAAACACGTATCGTTTATTTATCACAATGGCGCAGCACAATTCTGTATCAAAATAACACACAACGCACACAATAGCAAACGAGCAAAAACCAAATTTCGATATGCCGAAATAATAAAATGGATTTTAATACAATTTGCATTAATTTGTAAAACAGCAATTATAATAAATTTTAGTGCAACATTCCATTGGAATATAAAGCAAATTGTAAAAGAACCGTCATTCAACTGGATCAAAATTTATCAAAGACTGCATTAATAAAATATTTTATAAGTATTAAATTTTAAAGCCGTAAGTTCCGTTACTGTAGACGCGATTTTGTTTTTTATTTTTGTTAATTAGCATGTTTTTTGAGCATGTTAAACTGCTCAATGAATTTAGATGATTCTCTCAGCTCTTAAATGTTACGTTAATACTTGTTATCTGTTTTAAACATTTTGTATAAATCTCAGACTTTTAATTCTTAAGTTGTAAATTTAAGATAGTCTTAATTTACCAAAAAATATAACTGAATAGATCACCTTGGATGGGTTCTATTTAGTTTTGGATTGGGAATAAAAGACTAACTGTTGGTTTTAGTTTTTATTATTTTATTAATATTGTATCGCTTGCAGTTGGTCAGGGCGAAGTTTTCTTGAGTTAATTATTTTTTGAACTGAATTAAATCAGAAAAATGTTTGATTTATATAAAAAATGTTTTAAATATTAATAATTAATTATACTAATAACAACTAATATAGACTAAAATTGCTGACAAAAATATGAAAACGTTTTATCACAGAATATATATAAACAGAACAATATCTTCTATTGCGCTTTAGTCCTAAGCTGGTGAACAAATATTTTCGTTATTGTTTTTTTGACTGATTTTGATTTAGAAAAGATAGAAAAATCATTTTATATGCAATCAATGAAACAAAAAGAAAGTACAAAAATGTTTGTACCCACTCTTTGTGTTGATAAATAAATATCAGTACAATTTTAAAACGAAAGAGAAATCTTTACACTTTATAATGTACTTAAAAGAGATAGAGGATCGTGAATAATTTTTGATTTTGGTCTTGTTAGCTTTGCGAAACATTAAAATCAAACCAAAAAATAAACAAAGGACCAATACGGGATACGAAATTATACAAATAAATTAGAAATGCTACACAAACACATACATAATCTTGCGCGAGTTGCAAGTTTTCTTTTTTTTTGATATAATTTTAAAGTTTCGCAAAGCTAACAAGACCAAAATCAAAAATTATTCACGATCCTCTATCCCCTAGTGGAAAAATTATTGAAAATATACCATAATGTATACTATAATATATACAATCCCGAGCAACTGAATCGACTAAAACCTTAAGCGCTCACATAAGGGCGATTTTTGTTAGAACGGTCAAACCGATTTTCATAAGACATTATTTTTTTGAAAGCCTGATATTTTTGCTTTAAAATGACACTATTTTTATGAAAATTGGTTTAGTACTTTTTTTTAAGGAATTTTGAATAAAAACGCAACCAAAATTGATGATTAAGCAAAAAATATTGGGGGTATTTAAAATTAAATTACAACAAAAAACTCAAGCAAAACAAAAATAATTTTATTGGTTAATATTAGGAATGCCCCCCTTGCGTCTACAATGGTTCGCATGCGGTTCCCCATTGACCTTATTAAGGTTTTGAAAAATACTTGGGGGATCGCACCCCACTCCTCCTCTAACGCAATCTTCAGGACACTGATGTTAGATGGTACCGGATTTCTAGCTCGGACCCTCTGTTTTATTTCGTCCCACAAATGCTCAATTGGATTCATGTCTGGACTGAGTGCTGGCCACCTCATCGTCTCGAGTCCGACCTCATCCAAGAACTGTCGAGTGGTTCGAGCTGTGTGACACCGGGTATTGTCATGCATCAATATGAAATCTTCCCCTATATATCCTGCATAGGGCACTACATGATCCAAGAGAATGCCCTCGATATATCGTTCAGCGGTCAGACCTCCTTCACGGCCTCCACCAGGTACGAAAACAAGATCTGTTTTTCCCTCAAACGATATGCCAGCCCACACCATACACGAACCGCCGCCGTATGAGACTGTTTCAACAATAAAGCACTGCGAAAATCGCTCTCCTGGACGCCGGTAGAGCCGGTCTCTCATATCACTACCATGGAGACATATTCTGCACTCGTCAGTAAATAGATCGGACGTCCATTGCTCGATGTTCCAATTGATGTGTTCGCGAGCAAATTCGAGTCGCTGATTCCGGTGGCGTGTTGTCAATTTTGGGCCTCTAGCGGGCAGTCTTGGAGTGAGGTTGGCTTCCTTTAAACGTCTTCTTACTGTCCATTGACTAACAGCTACATCTCGAACTTGTCTTAGCTCCTGCTGCACATCGACGCCCGTGAGATGGCGAATTTCGCAGTGAAGTTAGGACGATAAATCGATCGTCTCTCTCTGATGTACACCGAAACCGGCTGGTTTGTGGTCTTCGATTGATGGTACCAGTTTCTTGAAACCTTCTGAATACTCTTGAGATAGCAGATTGGCTCATGTTAAGCTGACGAGCGACTTCTGGTTGATTGCGTCCTTCTTGCAATAAAGCAACAACTTGTGCGGATTTTTCTGGAGTGGTATCCATGATTTTAAGCAAACAATGAATTAAACTGGTAGAGATTTGTTCAGGTCAACGTCTGACTCATAAGTGATTACAAATATCGGTCAACGTGGCATTATACAGAAGATTGCATCGGGCCAATCGTTTTCACCGAAAACATCGCATTTTGCTAAGACTGCTTTAATTTGAAAAGTACTGTATGGATTTTAATGATAAAGGTATCCTTGAAAAGATAAAATACTAGGCTGTCAAAAGAAGGTTGTTCTTCGAAAATCGATCCAGCCATTTTAAAAAAATATGCGTTTTGATGGTCTAGTCGATTCAGTTGCTCGGGAGTGTATATTTAGAAGCTTTTTTCCATAGGAATCCATAATAAAAATGGTATTTTTTAGCTTCAAATTTTTCAATGAAAAGAGCAAAAATATTATTCAATGTTTATATAAAAGTTTTCTACATATTTTTAACAACAATATACAAGATGGCTACATTTCTTTTTTTCCGCTGGCGCTACATCCCATAGAGGGATTTGGCCGCTTCATTTTGAAGTTTCGTAATCATTTTTTTAACGGATAATGAGTGATTAATTCATTGATCCTACCCTTAACCAGAAGTGATTTTTTCATCACCCGCCGGGAATCGAACCCGGGACCTCCGGAGCGTAAAGCAAGTATGCTAACCACTGTCCCACCGGGGCGGCACAGATGGCTACATTGGTATTAAGTAATTATTAACTGCAGAAATATTAAAATTAAATTATTTCTTAAATATATTTTTCGAACTTTCATTTTGAAAAATACATCAAAGTTGGCTCTGACGAATTAAAATAGTACTTGTTAAATTTTTCTGTAGTTTTACAGAAAAATACGAAAAAAAAATTATTTAATCACAAAATTATGACACATTCTTAATAATTTGTGAGTTTGTTTTGCTTTTCTTACAATTTTTTTAACTTTAAATTTCCCCAGGTGGCAATTTTTGGTACCTACAATTTTACCAAATTTTTACTGCCATCACTGACATCTATGTAATGTATATTGAATTAATAACCATACGAATTATAGTAAGCTTTTATTTCAATTTGACCAGAATGCTGTTGTTATGAATTTTTTTTTTATATTTTATTTTGGCTTAAATAAATCAATTATTACAAGAAAATGAAAACGATTTACTTAAACGATATTCAAATTCATTTATGAAAATATCTCAGAGATTATAATTAACAATTTGTATCGTTTTTGTCCAGAAACATCAATGGCATTGGAAAACATAACCTAAAACAAAACACAAATAATTATTTTCTTAAATTAAACTTTAAATTATATAAAATTTATACTTAACTTAATATTTTGAAAATGTTTAATTCCTTTTCTGAAATTATAAAGCAAAATGTTAAAACATATTATGTAAACAATAAAATACTTACGTGGTCCTTTTGACAGTCGAATAGTCGATAATTGTACTACAAGTTGACATTTCGATGGTTGTTTTCATTTAGCAATCTATACTATCGACAATGATATTCTGTATAACTAACTCCATCTACTTTACAGTAGATCGAAGTAACTTTATTCAGCAGTTAGTACAAGCTATCAATTGTCGCTAATTTCAATTTATTTCCGCCCTTTTTTTTATTTTTTTGGCATAATTCTATTAAATAATTTTCATGTATCGTTCACTTACCTTTTGACGAGCATCAAGACAACAACCATTGAAGTTCAGCCTGTTCCTGATTTAGTTTGTTAAAATTGTTTGCAAGAAAGAATTTTTGGATATTTGGAGCGTTGTTTCGAATTCGCACAGTTTTCATTTAAAAATTTCCCTTACGAAAAAAAGTTATTTTCCATTTTTTTCCCTCGTTTCTAATTCCCTTATAAAAACTTTGATTTTTAGATTATGGATTTGTATAATCTAGATAGCTTTGATAATAGTCGACGCCTCTTCCACATAAAGATATTCTCTGATCCTGTCAGGAAATGTACCAACTAAATACTCCTGTACGGTTTTAATTGTACATACATACCAACACAAGTATTTATTGGAAGTACAGTTGAACTGACCAAGATAAAAGCCGAGACAACGGATGAAAAGCGGCAGTCGGAAATAAAAAGTTTAACGCAGAACATTTGTAAAAAGAAACCGAAATTCTGTTTAATAATAAAAATAAGTTTAAATAAAAAACATAAAAATACCATTTTTTTATTAATTGTGTTGTGTATTAAACATAAAATAATTGGGATAACCCCAATCCACGCAGTGAAAATAATAAATTGTGTGGTATTCCCGCTCGGTACCACAATTGGTGACAGCGGTAAAGATTTACCTAAACTTTCAAAGCAAAAAACTAAATGTTTAAATACGTTGCTTGAAATTTTAAATGCGTTCGTCTGCATAGTAATAAAATTGTTAATAAAATAAACATTTTAATTTCTAAAAGGAAAAATATGAACTTTAAAATTGAGCTTGTAAAATATTTGTGCTAAACTCATTAATAGCGTAATAAGTTTTAATATTGTTT
The DNA here is from genome assembly GCA_963556165.1 of Tipula helvola. Classification (NCBI taxonomy): domain Eukaryota; kingdom Metazoa; phylum Arthropoda; class Insecta; order Diptera; family Tipulidae; genus Tipula; species Tipula helvola. The sequence continues at coordinate 102,944,092 of OY744482.1, forward strand.
TGTGAATCAAGTTCTTGTGTTTCATACAATGAAACAAATTATAAATGAAATGTACAAGTGAATAAAAGTACGCCCTAAGTCAATGAAACATAAAATAAAATAAAAGTAACCAACAACACAAAACAAAAAACGTTACAGTGAAATAAATAATGATAATAATGTCTACAGTGAAATAAATAATTTTAAGTTAAAGTATGTTAGACGAATGCTATATCAATTCAGAAAAAAGCAGATATATCTACATATATTTCATAAATACATATTTAAAAATGCTGAAATTAGTGGAAAACTATTTGTTGATGTCCCAAACCACATGTTGAAGTCTGTACTTATGTATAAAGCATATAAAATCGAACGATATTCAACAATTGAAGCACCGCTACTTGTGTCCGTTGAATCAACAGTCATGATGTCATCAACTCATCGCTAATTTTTCATGGAACAATATTTGGAATAATACAGATAAGCAAAATTTACTATAATTAATTTATTACCTATTCTTAGAAAAAAAAAAATCAAAATTCAATAACAATTTAAAATCTAGGAAACAAATTAAAAAAAAAACCAAAAAAAAAACTTTAATTAATTTTAAAAACTGAATTAATCATTAATTAATTGAATTCTATTATTTTATAAATATAAAAAAAAACAAATTTAAATTATACTTCATTTTATTATTGTATGAATTAAAATTTAGTATACAAGAATTTTGTATAATTTTGAAATTAAAAAAAAAATTTTGAAGTTACGTTTAAATGACCTAGCCAAATTAATCTCATCAGCATCAAATGATGAAACATCTTTCGATTATTCTAGATTATTAATAGTATCGCGCATTTATGATTAATTGTTTTAATAAATATTAAGTATAAGAAACAAAACCATGTTACATTAGCCTGGATTGAATTCGTTAAATATTATTTTATTTAAAAATAACGAAATCTCAAATATTCCTTGCATATATAAGTTAAGAGTTTTGCTCGAAGATTTATTAAAAAAAATGAATTTATTTTATCAATTTATGTTTATCTTTTACATTTCAAACTAAAAACTAAACTAAAACTCAAAATATGTTAACATTTTATACATAAAAAATTGCTTAATAAGTAAATTATAATATTCTCAAATAACTAGAACATGTTTGCGCGTGTTCTTACATGTGTTTTCCTTTTAAGCTGATTTAGCGTCTTTAGGTGATGCGCGTGTTTGCAATTTATGCTGAGTTGCAATTCTAGTTGTGTTAACTCTTCCCCCCTACAAGATCCGCGTCCCGTGGGTCAAAACTTTAGGCTAATTGGTTGGACTCCGGATTGGTTGATGATGACTTCTTCTTGACATGGTTTTGGATTTGACCATTTGTTGCGTTTTGTTCTTAATAATAGGATGAGTATTATGATGAAAATTATGGATATTATACCGAAGTCTACAAAGGCTGCTTCCTTATGTTTTGTGAATAGTTTTTGTAGTTGATCTACATTATTTAGGTGCAGGTTGTGAAGGTATCCTGGGTCGACTTTTACTCCTTTATCTGTTATATTAGGTTGTAGTACTGTTGGTAGTACTTGCGATTTCCTAATATCTCTGCTGGTGAAGGTTGTATTGTTGATCTTAATTGTTTCATTGTCGTATTGTATTAGAAAGCTTCCTTCTAGGTGTTTATCCGTGTTGTTGTAAATTATGTCTCCTTTAAAGTTGCTCAGAAAAATCGTATTGTCGTTTAGCGTGTCGATTATCTGATTCTTGTTGAATTGGTAGTTACATTGGGCATCTAATCCCCTTATGAGCTGATTGATGCAGTGGTCTGCTTTTAATTCTTCCAAACTGTTTGTCTCGCAAAGTATGGTTTCGCGAAAGAGTTTGCATTGTCGAATGATTCCGTACATTTCGTCTTGGTTTACTAGAAGTTCGTTGTATTCCAGGTATATCTGTTTGTTGTTCTCAATCGTTGATCTTACCATGACGTGATTGTATTCCCGTTTACTTGTTTTTGGTATTGATATAACATATAGTATTGTTGATTCTTTAGCCAGCATCATAGGTTCTGCGTATTCTATTGCTTCTATATCGTTAGAATATGGAAGGGTTTCGATTTCTGCAACCAGGCGACTGATTTCTTCTTTATCCAATAAATTTGTATTGATTATTTTCCCTTTTGCTAATTGCGCAGCTCGGATGATTTCTTTTATCTCCTCTTTGATTATGGTTAATCGGTTGAATAGTATTTGTTGGATTTTTTCATCTGCGTTTTCGTGTAAATGATCAACAATTTTGTTGTATTCATTGAGAATCTGCTGTGCTGTGGTCATTAAGGCATTGTTGATCTTATATTGTTGATTATTGTTATCGATGATTTGATTTTGACTTTTGATTATTTGATCCCAGTCTGTGGCGTCTGGTGATCCTGCAATCCACTTCCATGCGGAGCCGATCCAGTTGATTGATCGGCGAGATCGTGATTTTTGACCTTTGAGTTCTGATATTAGCTGCTTGGTTTGGTTTATTTGGTGAATCAGTTGAGGTCGAAGGCTGCTTTCTGGGTCAATGTGGTCAAGTGAAGTTCTAATTCTGCTGATTATTTCTTCATAATCGGTCAAGTTGATGACATGGATTAATTTGAAATTTCCATTGATGATGGTTGGATGGAGATTATCCCTTAGGATTTTTGTTAGAGTGTCTTTATTTATTTCCGATAGGCTGATATAATGCCTATGATAAGTAGGATGTGGTTCTTCATGACAATCAATATCTTTACCTGTCTTGATTATCAGTTGGTTTCTGAAGACGTTTATAGGTGCTTCGCAGTACTGGATTAGATCTGTACTGTCTTCTTCAGCGCTGTGTATCGTGGAGGTTGATGATAGGGTGTTGACCTCTAGTTCTAATCTTGACAAGGCATCAGCTACTTTGTTAGTACATCCAGGTTTGTATATGAGTTCATAATTGTACTCTTCCAATCGGGCCTTCCATCTTTTTAATTTTGTGTTATTATTTTTTGTACTTAGGGCAAATGTGAGAGGCTGATGGTCCGTGAGGATTTTAATTTTTTTCGCTCCATACAGGTAACTTCGTAAGTTATCTAATGCCCAAATGGTGGCTAGCATCTCTTTCTCGTTGACCGCATAGTTTTCCTCAATTTTATTTAACGATCTGGATATATATGTGATTGGTCTATCTTTTCCAATGTCACCCTGTGATAATACGGCACCAATTGCATAATCAGAGGCATCGGTAGTAAGTATAAAAGGTTTATCAAAGTCTGGAAAGATTAGTATTTCAGTGGATGCTAACACTTCTTTGATTTGACGGAATGCTTGGAGTTCCTTTCCTGTTAAGCTGATTTTCACTTTTTTTGATTGTGTTGCCTTAATTTGCGCGTTTTCGCCTCTTGTGAGGTTGGTTAAAGGCTTGGCGATTTTCGCGAAGTCTCTAATAAAACGTCGATAATATGATGCGAGTCCAAGGAATGATTTTAACTCTTTTAAATTATCTGGGCTCTTTAGGTTCCGTATAGCCGCGACCTTCTTTAAATCTGGCCTGATTCCTTGGTTTGTTATGATGTATCCCAGGAATTCTGTTTCTGTTTTCATGAATTCCGTTTTGTCGAGGTTGACACGTAGGTTAGCTTTTTCAAGTTTCGAGAATATTCTTTTGACATTGATAAGATGTTCTTCTTCGGTTTTCCCTCCGAATATGATGATGTCGTCGATATAAACATAGCAGATGATTCCGATGAATTCTTTCAATACGTCGTCTATCATTCTTTGGAATATAGCTGGCGCATTTTTTAGTCCGAAAGGTAGTCTTAAAAATTCATATTTACCATTCATAGTGGAAAAAGATGTTTTCGGAATATCCTTTTCTTTCATCCTGATTTGGTGAAATCCTGATGTAAGGTCGATGGTCGTAAAAAATTTTGATTTTCCAAGATTTGCCAACGTGTTTGATATATCCGGTATTGGATATGTATCTGATACTGTGACCGCGTTTATTCTTTTGAAATCGATGACTATCCTATATTTTTTGATGCCAGATGCATCCAGCTTTTTTTCGACTACCCAAATTGGTGAATTGTATGGGCTTTTAGACGGCCTTATGATTCCATCCTTTAGAAATTGGTCTATTTGCTTCTCCACTTCTTGCCTCATACTGACTGGATAAGGATAGGATTTCGTGTAAATTGGTTCATCTGTTGTTGTTTTAATTTCTGCTTTTATGTTAGTATCAATTGTTTCAGTATCGTTGACTGGGTTAAATAGTGTTTTGAATTTTGCCACAATTTCTTGGAGTTTTTTTCTGGCTTCTGTAGATAAGTGACTATCCCGAATTTCAATGTTGTTTACTTGAACTGAGTGTTTTTCCTTGAGTGGAATTTTAATATTTGGGGTTATGGTCAAAATGTTATTTTTCCGGTCGATAATTGCTCCAAGTTTTTTTAGAGTGTCGTCCCCGATTATTCCGTCGAATGTTTTTAAACCAGGTAGTACAAAAAACTCTATTACTATTTTTTTACTGATCCTGATGTCACCTCCCGCTGATTTTATGTTAAACGGGACATTAGTGGGAATGGATCCTTTGGCTAGTTCAAGTTTGATGAAGTTCTTGTTGGCTCCCGTGTCGATTAAAAATTTGAGGATGTTGTTCTTTGCTGTTTTGTACTCTAGGTATGGTATGCTAGAGAGGCTTTCTCCATAAAATTTACCTCTGAGTTTATTTCCTCAGGTTCGTCTTCTAATGTCTCGATATCAGTATTTTCGTTAACTAACTGATTATATTCCTCTTCCTCCTGTGTATCCAAATGATAAATTCTTTGTTGTCTTTGGGATTCGCCGTAGCTTGGATGTTCTACTTTCGGTGGATGGTTATTTTGATATGTTGGTCTGTTCATGTAATTTACGCGTTTGGTTTGAATTGACTGGTCAACTTCCATTGGTGTTGCAGGTTTCGGATAAATTGGCCTTGGTGGCATTTGTTGATTTAGATTTTGATTGTTGTACGATGTTTGGTTGTTATAATGTTGATTATTGTATACCATATTTTTCCGTTGCGGTGGTATTAAATTATGAATTACTCGTGGATTTTGTGAATTTGTATATGAAGCTTGGTTGACCGAGTTATTAATTCGTGGATTTTGTGGGTTGATATACGAAAACTGGTTGATTGGAGCTGTTACTGAGTTAGTAATGTTCTTTTTCTGAATCGTTAAATTTCTGAAATTCATGTTTTGAATCTCAAGGCAGGATGCGTATGCCTCCGGAAGTGTAGTTGGTTTTTGGATGATTAACATTCGTGACAATTCTCCGTTTAACCCTCTGACAAAAACGTCCAAAGCTCGATTCCTGTAGTTTTCGACTAGAACGCTGATGGTTTCTGTCGAGTAATCCTCTGTTTTTATTTTATTTACTATCAATGAGAATTGATGATTCACAATGGCGTAGAATTCATCGATTGTCATATTTCTTTGTACAAGGTTATTTAATTGATGTTCTAATGTGCGAAGATCCCTTTTATCTGCGTAGTGGAGCGAAAGGCATTTTTTTATAGACGCCCACTCATCATCGAAGATATTATATGATATTAATGCCGCATCGGCGTTTCCTCTAATCTTCTGCCTTATGTGTTGCAATATTGCTCTATAGATTGGTTTAGTGCGTACGATATTATAGTCTCGTAGAATGATCTCGACATTATGTACCCAAGAGATATATTGAGTTGGATTTCCGTCGAACTGTTGCAGTTCCTTCACGCAGTCAGGTAGCTTACTTATGTCTTTAAGATCTTGTTCATTTTGTGGGGCTGCGAATATTGTTGCTGCAGCTGGATTTATAGGTTTCTCCAGTACCTCGAGTCTCCGCTCGATTTATTTTGTGAACTCAATTTGAGCATTTAGGGCTCCGGTTATTTTTGTTAATGCAGCTTGGATTTGATCTAATTTTTGTTCAACTGGTGTCGTCATTATGATGTTTCACTTATTATTATATTTAATATTTTATTATTATTTTAAATTTTGTTTTTATTATTATTGTTGGTTATTACGATCACTTTTTTATAATTAAACAAAATGTTTAGTTAATTTTATTATTATTTGTTATTATACTCACTTTTTATTATTAATTTAGTATTTTGTAATTTTTATTAATTAATACTTGTTATGAAAAAATACTTAGTTACTATTATTATTGTTATTATAATCACTTTTTATTATTAAAATTCTCGTTATTATTATAATCACTTTTTATTATTATTTTTTTACTTTGTTATTAATTTTTTACTTACATTAAAATTAAGAAGCTTTTCATGGCTTATTTGTGGATTAGTTTTGCCACAAAGATTTTTATAGTGCACAGCCGGTTATCGTACACTCGGAACCCGTACGTGTGTCTTCTAAATAACGGATATGCTGTATTTCTCCCGTTTGGCGATGTTGCGTTGATATTTGTAACCCGCCTACTAATGGTACAAACTTTATCACGGTTTATTTAGTTTCACTACTTCAGTGGAACGGCTTTAGCTATGTTCTTATGTGTATAGCCTTTAAATATTTTGGTATAAAAAACGGTTATGTTCTCGTGGGTATAACTTCTATTTTTAACCAAAACTTGTCGCTCTTTAGTTTTAGATACTTTTCAGCAGGAGTTTACTGATCTAATGATCTTCACTAATTTTTTTCACTTTTTTGTTACTTGCACTTTTTATTATTTTATTAACATTTTAACGCCAGGTCCCTGTTTCTGCGCCAGTTAAGAGTTTTGCTCGAAGATTTATTAAAAAAAATGAATTTATTTTATCAATTTATGTTTATCTTTTACATTTCAAACTAAAAACTAAACTAAAACTCAAAATATGTTAACATTTTATACATAAAAAATTGCTTAATAAGTAAATTATAATATTCTCAAATAACTAGAACATGTTTGCGCGTGTTCTTACATGTGTTTTCCTTTTAAGCTGATTTAGCGTCTTTAGGTGATGCGCGTGTTTGCAATTTATGCTGAGTTGCAATTCTAGTTGTGTTAACTTATATATATATATAGTGATTCGGTTACACAACTTTCTATACATTTATACAAGTCAACGAAAGTTTCTAAAAACAAAAATTATATAAAAATTAAAATCAGAACAAATACCCTATATATTATTACCGAAGTCAAAATGGCAAAATTAGATGCAAAATATGTATTAAAACTGGTTCCGACTTTCAGTGGTGTTCTACGAGAACTTCACAAATTTTGTTCATGTGCAGATTTTATATTAAAAGGTTTACGAGAAGAGGATAAACTTGCTTTTGTAGTATTACTAAAATTAAAGTTAGATGGAAAAGCATACGATGTAGTACGTTACGCCGATATAAAAACTTTTACCGAACTTAGAAAAATATTTACTGCAGTATTTTCCGAAAGTCGTTCCATTGGCCATATTCAAATGGAATTGGCTACCATAAAATAAAATAAAGGCGAAGATGTTCGATCCTATGCAACTCGCATTGAAGTATTAGTTCATGACTTAATCGAAGTTTGTATCGCTTCTCAGGGTCAAGCGTCCGCCCCCACAATTCAAGAACTAAATTCCCATATTGCACTCCAATCATTTCAAGAGGGTTTAAATCCGTCGATCAAAAATATTATCAAGGCTTGTCGATTCACTAAATTATCCCGGGCCATTAATCAGGCAATTCAAGAAGAAATAATCATTAAAAATTTCTCAAGAGTACACACACCCGAAGCATCATTTCACCAGCGAACTTTTGTCAACTATGTCATAAAAAAGGACATGAATTAGATCAATGTTTTCAAAATCGACAAAATCGGGTGAAATCTGTAAAATCAATTTCAATTGAGCGATGCGCATATTGTAAACGAAGAAGTCATTTGATACAGGAATGTTTACTAAAGAAGGCAAGTGATGAAAGAAGGGAGATAAATTCAAATAATAATACAAATCCGTCTACATCGGGAAATGCAAACGGGCCTTTGAAAACGATCAAAGACACTCTGTCGAAGGTCCCATCATAAAAGAGCGCTTTCCGTCAAATAAATTCAAAATTGAAGATCCAACTCCATTAGAAAATATCATTTATTCTGTAACTGACGTTTACAAAAACGATACTAAGAGCCAATACTTATATTTAAACCTTGACATAAGCAAATTCGAAACAATTCCATTCCTAGTAGATACAGCTGCTGAAGTATCCCTTATCAAAAATGGTTTAGTTGACCACAAAATCAAAATACATAGGCAAAATAATTGTAAATTAAAAGGTATTTCCTCTGATTTGATTGAGACTATAGGCGAATGTCAAGCAAAGCTAATGCTTCCTAATGGCGATCAATTGGATATACAATTTCAAGTCGTACCTGATTCTTTCCCCGTCATGTTCAGGTATAATAGGCCTAAATTTTTTCAATACTAGTTGTTGATATTCCATTGAAGAATTCGTTAGTATCATTAAGTTTACGTCCTGAGTTTCAACTAAATTGTTCTCATTCTGTCAAATTATCACCCCGTTCAGAAAAAGTAATGACGATTAAAATAAATGCTGTTGATGATTCAGAATTTGCGTCTGTCTCTCTCAAAAAGTAGCACCTTCAGTTTTTATTTCAAATTCTATTCAAAAAATTAAAAATTATTCAATACCCATCTCTATTGTAAATATATCAGAAAACGAAGTAATTTTGAATAATCTAAATATTCAAGTTGAACCTCTAAATAACTACAACATTTACCATGTTAAAACATGGAATGATGAAATTAATAATAGATTGGAAAATCTTACATCTTCGGTCAATCTTAAACATTTAAACACTGAAGAGTATATGTAATACCCTGAATGCCATTATTCAGCAATATAACGATATTTTTCATCTTGATGGTGATGTGTTGACATCTACAAGTGATACTACCCATCATATTCGTACACTTCCCAACGAAGTACCTATACATGTTCGACAATATCGGCAACCTCATTCAACGAAAATGGAAATTAAACATCAAATAAATCAAATAGTCCTTGGAACTTTCCATTACTGGTCGTTGCCAAAACATCAATCAGCGATCAAAAGAGATGGCGTGTAGTGGTTGATTATCGCAAACTCAATAATATAACTATTGACGACGTTTTTCCGTTACCCAATATAGCGAACATTTTAGATAAACTTGGAAGTGCCCAATATTTCTCGTCTCTCGATTTATACAGCGGCTACCATCAAATAAACCTTGAAAAATATGATAGACCGAAAACTGCATTTAGCACTGACGAGAGACACTATCAATTCATTAGAATGCCCTTTGGACTTAAAGGTGCCCCGTCCACGTTCCAACGGATGATAAACAATGTACTTAGTGGGCTAAACAATATTAAATGTTTAGTTTATTTAGATGACATTGTTATATTTGGATCCTCACTTATGGAACACAATAAAAGGCTTGTAGAAGTTTTTGATCGTTTACGGAAATTCGAATTAAAGCTAAACCCATTACCCCCCGAAATTACATACCTCGGTCATGTGGTTACATCCAACGGTATCAAACCAGATAAGAATAAAACCTTAGTTGTAGAAAATTTTCCAATACCACAAAATACAACCGAAATTAAGTCGTTCTTAGGCTTGGTAGGCTATTGTAGGCACTACAATATTAAAGAAAAACCAAAATTTCGTGTGGGACGCGTTATGTCAAGACTCTTTTAACAAACTTAAAACAGCAATTGTTAGCCCTCCTATACTATAAATGCCACAATTTTCAAAACCTTTCATTTAAACTTGTGACACTAGTAATATTGTTGTCGGGTCCGCGTTGTCACAATTGATTAATTCGCATGATCTCCCTATTGCTTACGCAAGTCGTACATTGAATAAAGCCGAACAAAATTATGCGACAATTGAAAAGGAATTATTGGCTATTGTGTGATCAGTGAATCATTTTCGACCATATTTATATGGGAATAAATTTTTAATTGTAACGGACCATAAACCGCTTATTTAGTTTTGTAATTTAAAAAATCCTTCGCACGTTTAATGCGATAAAAAATACGACTCGACGAATGTGATTATACCATTATACATAAACCAGGAACACAGAATGGAAACGCTGACTGTTTGAGTAGAATCACAACCAACGAAAAATCTGAAATTCCATTTGAATGCAACGTGGTTACTCGGGAACAATCTCGCAAATTAAACCAAATAAAGTCCACGGTTGACCAAAATGCTACTGGATCGAATTTAAATACCAACATTAATGCAAATACTGAAGAGAATAGATTTACAACGACGCTAAATCGTAACGCAAGTCAGTCTATTTAATCAAATTCACTATTAGATCTACCTTCTGAGACTTTCGATCTTCAAATGAATAATTCAAATCATCTAGATAGTTCTTCTTTAAATAAAATTCATGACATGGATAATCTTGTGGAAAATAGAATCCATTTTGAAAAGGCTGAACCAATAATATATTTAAATGATGCAGCAGAAATTAATCAACTCATTCTCGAATTCCACACATCTCCTCTTGGAGGTCATCAAGGGTTATATAGAACATATAATCGCCTTAAAAATTATTATGCTTTTCCTAACATGTATTCGACCATTAAGAACTTCATTTCTTCCTGCAAGCAATGCCAGATAAATAAACACTCTAGATTTACGAAAGAACTAATGAGAATTACAACAACATCAACCCGTTCATTTGAAAAAATATTTCTCGATATTGTCGGTCCAATGGCCTCTTCTCACAATAATAATCGATATATACTCACTATGCAAGATGACCTATCGAAATATTCCATTGCAAAAGCACTACCTAATCAAGAGGCGGAAACAATAGCACAATCATTCGTGGAAAATTTTATTTGTATTTACGGCATTCCCAACGAAATTTTAAGCGACCAGGGTGCAAACTTCATGAGTTTCCTATATTTTCTGAAATTTGCAAACTTCTTAAAATAAAAAAACTGTGCACAACTGCTTATCACCCGCAGAGTAATGGTTCTCTTGAAAGGTTCCACAAAACGTTAGGTGAATATTTAAGAACGTTTGCACAAAGTGATCCTTTGAACTGGGATACATGGCTCCCTTATTTTACGCTCTCATACAACTCAACACCGAATAGTTCTATGTGTCTAATGCCATTCGAGTTAGTTTATGGAATGAAGCCAAATATACCAGTTTCACTTACTAAAGATGTCGACCCTAAGTACAACTTCGATGATTATTGCGATGATTTAAAATTCAGATTGCAAAACTCTTTTTCAATAGCCAGGCATAATCTATTAAGGTCGAAAGAATCTTCCATGAATTATTATGATCGTTCATTAAATCCTGAAAATTTTAACAAAGGTGATATGGTACTTCTTAAAAACGAAGCAAGAACAAATAAACTATCTCCATTATGGCTGGGACCATACGCGATACAAGATGTTTTGATCGCCTCGAACATTGCAAAACGCCGGATGAAAATAAACGTGCGTGAGAAAAGAAAATAAATTTTTTTTTTTTAATTATACTATGTTAGATTTACGTATACTTTTGTTCAAAAAAAAAAAAAAAAAAAAACTAAATAAATAAATAAATACTAATTAAAAATTGTAAAACTTAAATAATTTAAGTAATTAAAAATAAAATTGAAATTCAAATAATTGCATTATATACATTTTAGAAAAGATTAAATTATGGGTAACATGTATTATTATTTTTATTATTATTTCTATTAGCTATGTATTATCATTATTATTAATTAAAAACTTTAAAAATTGATAACATGAATTAATTTATCCAAAAACTATTGTACAAAAAAAAAAAAAAAAAAAATTCTTAAATGATTATCAAAAGGATAACTTTTATTTTGTTGAGGGACATGTCAGGAAATGTACCAACAAAATGCTCCTGTACTAATACATACTAATACAAGTATTTATTGGAAGTACAGTTGAACTGACCAAAATAAAAGCCGAGACAACGGATGAAAAGCGGCAGTTGAAATAAAATGTTAACACAGAAATCAGTGTAAAAGGAAACCAAAGTTTTGTTAATAATAAAAATAAAAAGTTTAAATAATAACCATCAAAAATACGATTTTTTTTTATTAATTGTGGTGTATTAAAATAAAATAATTGGGATAACCCCAATCCACGCAGTGAAAATAATAAATTGTGTGGTATTCCCGCTCGGTACCACTACACATGTGTGTATCAGACTGAAATGGAATATAAGTTACAAATTTGGGCTGGCACAGCAAAGAGCTGCCTGGCCGCACTCGACCAATTTCAGAACCGGACATGCCAAATAATTTCAAATTCTAACACCTCCTCTAACTTTGATTCTCTTTCCTACTGACGGAATGTGGGAGCTTACTAATTTTCTAGTAATATTTTCAAGGCATATTGTGACTGGCCTGTGCCAGAAGTACAAACAAAATACTTAAAATAGAATAGTTAAAAACTGAACCCAACATCTTTTATCGTTCCTTCCGCGCTAACATTATTCCTTTGGTAATGCTGCGTCAAAACGATTTCTTCCCATTTTCCAACGATCCAACGATTTTTCCCCCAGATCTTTACTATGTTTGCCGTGCTGATCTGATGTTGTTTTGCAATGCGATTGGACTGATATTGAAAGAACTTACATAGATAAAGCTATTGATGTTTGTTTTACTAATGTCATCACTATCGGACCATCTGGCAATTGAGTTAGCTTGATTCGTTCTGTTATGGCTTCTGAATTACTCCTGCTATGTTATGACATGCTGCATCTGAGCAGTTGCTTGAATTTTTGAAAGTTTGCATAATCTCAACTTCAGATCATAGTATTGTGGTCATTTTATAGAGAAAGTATCCAAGTTTTGGTGATGGTTAAACGATTCCACCCACTCGAATATTACGACCTTATTTCTCGATCATCAGAGTTCCTGTCAAGCGTAAGCGTCGTTTTCCTGAAAATTGTATAGATTTTAATTATAAATTGAACTAACTAACTTTTTTCGACGTTATGCAAGCCAAATCACGTGAATTCATTTTATGAAAACGTTTAGCTGAATTTACGCAAATTTTAACAGTGTTGCTTGGCATCTTCTTCCTTTGGCATTTTCTTTTGGTATTATAATTTTGCAATGTCTTAAGTTACTGTTTGTAACGCAAATAATGTTGTCACGTTAAATTTATCACGTTCCTATATTCAAATGCCCGAAATTTATCCCACAGAAATGAAAAAAATTTTGCCCTTTTGCAGTTTAAGTTTGCAATGATATTATGACGTATTTCACCTGAAGCACTTAAAGCGGCAACCACGGTTATGTACCTTCCATGTGCCACAGAAACAACCATATTTGCACTCGTTCAAACATGTAACCTAGCACAAGCCCGCCTGGGATGCATTAGTCATAGATATTGCGGATTTAAGATCTTCTGAACTTGTTTATCTGTCATCTTATTTCCAAAGTAACTCAAAAATTAAATAACGTTTGTATACAAAATAATAGATAGAATAGAGTTTCTGCTATGCATGTTTATAGTCTTATACTGGAATATCAAAAAATCATAATATTAAAAATTCTAAGGTAAACTTTTCTTTCAAAAAAGAATAACCCATGTATCTTTTAAATTTTGCCTGAATATATTTTAGATAATTAAGATAATTTGATACGCATAAAATATTTAATTAGATAATTTTCATTAAAAAGTTTTAAACATTTTCTATTGAGGAATTTTCCCCAAAATGTCATAAATTTTATTTTACACTAATAAATATACATTTGTGTTGGTTTAATTCTAGTTTAGGATGAACTTCATAAGAGTACTAAAGCGTCTAAAGTTTGAGCTGAATTAATCCTATTTAATTTTTATTTTTAAATTCCAATTTAGGTTTAACTTCGCTTGCTTTAGTAAATCTGCTTAGGGAAGCTCTGAGGCAATTAGTATCTTCTCAAAAGGCTATAACCACAAAAAAGATAAATAATTTAATTTTTTTAATTAAAACTTCTTAAATTATAACAGCCACCCATTTGAGTAATATTCAAAAATCTTAGATTATTTTCTTGCCACTTTTCTAAATGATTTGCAACTTTATTTTATAATAAAGCTTTTTCATTAGAAATAATTTCTACATCATTATGTAGAGCTTAGGTAAATTGAAGTTTGAAAGTTTAGTTTGTTTAACCCTTTAATGCATACTGAACATATCTGCATCATGTTATTCTAATTTGAACTGCATCTACATTTGAGCATATTTTTTTTGTTTTGTTTCGTATATCTGTTGTTCATTTGTTTTTCTATCTCGTTTCACACATTTTTTTGTTTTTTTCTGCGTTTTGAAAATAAAATCGCCATTTAGAATTAGTTAGTCGATGTTTCGCATACAGTTAGTAGTAAACATACAATTACATAATTATTTTTTTATAAATAAGAATATTGTTTTTGAATGTTTATTTTAATTTTGAACGAAATGTCTTTTTATATAGAAGCGTTATAAATGGAAAAATATTTAAATTTTATACCACAACTGCATAATGATGCAAATAGGCATCATGTCATAAAATCAATTTATCGGGAAAACTAGCTGCTTCCAAGCATTTTTACTTTGAAATTCGTTTCAACCAAATACATCTTTATAAGAAAAAAACAATTACAATTAAAAAGAAAAAATCATGCATTAAAGGGTTAAGAGATTAAAATCATTAATGATTTAGCTATAATAACAAACTTTAGTTCTACTGATTCAAAAAATTGAACTTTAATCTGAATATCTCCGATGTTATAACTTTGATTAAATAAAAAAAGAATCCGTTTCAAATTGGAATTTAATAATGTTGCTAAAACTAAATATTAATATTAAAAGCTTAATAGCTTAAACTGTAAGATTAAAATTTATGATAATATTAAGTTCCAGCTTACATTTTAAAAGCTTTTATAAAAAAAATTAGAATTTTAATGAGATTTGGCGAATATTTATTGTAGTGAAAGCTGTAATTACAAAAAGTAAAAGTTGTAGGCCAAAACGTTAAATTACAATAGAAATGTGAAAGTAGAATAACCGAAGCTATAACAATTATAAAATAGAGATTTTTAAAAGCTCTAAATTATATTTTTTAAATCTTAATATTAGGAATGCTTTGGATTAAAATTGTATATTTTAAGTTCATATTTTAAGCTCATTCAATATTTCCGGTTTTTCATTTAAGTACATATGGCACGACAAAGCTTCATTATTTACACAAAGAAACATTTTTTGGTTAAATTTCAAGATTAAAGTTAAATTATATATTCAAAAACCTAGCTCAATGCTTTCATGATTAGAAAAACTTGTTTTGTAAATTAGCTACGGCCCGAATTTATGTATAGTCGTTGCTACAACTATAACAACTGTTATAGTAACAGTTTTCGTATTTATAAACCTCACTATAAGATTTATTTGTAATGTAACAATGGTTATAGTGATCAAAATCCATCACTATAAACGTTGCTACAATATATCCAAGACAAGAAAGTAAATTAGAAATTCGTATCGAATTTTATACATAATTTTAAAACGATTTTCGAAAATCGTTGCTATAGCAATAGTTACGACTATAAATTCGGGCCTAAATAAAACTTAAAGGAGTAAAGATACATTCTGATACTTGATTTTAAACCAGCTACTTAAGCAACAGAAGCAATTTAAGAACTTGGTTGATTAGACTCGTTTAATTCTTGCATTATATTTACTATAATTTTCTACCGCACAGTTAAAAAACTTTAGAAAAATTTTTACTGGTTGTTTTGATAGGTTTGTTTCTGAGATTTGAAATATAGAAAAATGATAGAATTACCATAGAAGGACATCTACCTATTTTGTATTAAATGACAATCAAACTACTAGAAATGTACACTATTAAAAGTTAGATGGCAGCATTTTTCAAGTAAGGACACCAAAACAGTATTTTTGTTATTTTACTTTTGTACTGATGGCGCAAAATTTTAGTAGGTACATTTTACACAGAAAAAATACAGTGCAGGAGAAAATATTGATTTAACCTTTGTGTCAACACGACATACCCATTTTTGTAACGAATGAAGTTTTTTTATAATAAAGTTAAATGACATTTTTCATTATGATATCGTTTCTATATTTAATGTATATCAGTCTTTCATGCAAAAGTCTTGATTAAATTCATACACACCAACAGGGTTTATCGTGATGGTAAGAAGTCGTATTATTCTCCTCGTGTTGATACAGTCTTAGAAATGGAACAAACGTCGTTTTTCTGCCATCGAGAAGCTTACTTGTTTAGATCCATTATATTAAGACAAATAGGAATGTAAGTAAAAATTGAAAGCTTTGACCCTTCTGAACGCTTTGTGCAATATATTGTACATCAACTTTCATCGCTTCGATCAACCGTTATTTTTAAATTTTGTCTCATTTCTCTTGTACTATCGTTCTCTTATGTATTTATGTTCATGTTAAAGTTATATAAGCAATGCCTTATCATAGCAGTGTATGGTTGTGCTAAGTATTTTATTTTTGGAAGTAAATCAATTTTAAATGGCGTTCGAAAGGGTTAAAGTGGAAATGGCTTAAACTTAAAAGAAAGCTGGAAGTTTAAAAATGTAAACAATTTGTTATCTCAGGTGTCAGTACGTTCTATTAATATTTCAAAGAAGCAAGTCTCAGAACCCCTATTGTAAGGGGTCCATTATATATTTGACTACACGATTCTATAACAGTATTAGATAATTTGAATCGGATGGTTTTTGCCATTTAGATTAGGTGTCAACAAACAAATCATATAAGTTCCAATATCCAATTGAAATGAAGTAAAAATTAAATTTTTGTTTGTACCGCATACACGAGTTAGTACATAGCTGAATTTTTGCCTACTGAATTTTTGAGAATTCGAAGATATTTTGGTGAAACTTAAGGAAATAGTAATGCTACTGGTTTCTAACTGTGTGCATTAGGCGTCAAATAAACTAAAAATTGTCAGAATTTGGAGCAATATCTACCATCATTTTCTTAAAACTTGTCGCTGGCTAAAACTTTAGATTTGTAAACCTTGAATTTCCAAATAAAAATGCAAAACAATTTCTGTAGTCATTTAACTTTCCAGACAATATTCTCAAATCTTTCCTTCTGGCTTTCCAGACATCCACATAACTTTGCCACACAGACATATTTTTATAACCAGGAAGAGCATGCATAGAAAGTTTTAGGCTGATAATTCTTTCGAGAGTATCGATATAGCCTTATGATTTATGAAATTGATACTTATTTAAATTTGAACATCACAATGGCCTGAATCTAATGTTTTAACTAGACGAAGTTTGTTAAAATGATTTAAGAGGTAAGTTTTAGATTATTTGAGTATATCTTATGTCCCCTACCGTATTTGCTGTATTATGTTACCCTAATATTTTTATAGGTTTTGCTAACCAAATCTTCCCATTCTTAAAAATTAACCTTATGAAATTGAGATAATTTAGTTCGCATATTTGGCAAGTATTAATTGAGATATTTGGTAAAATGACTGACACAATCCGGCAAGAAACCGACTTAAGTTTTTCTCGCCGATGAATGAAATGTACCCATGCAGCTAATTAAAGAAATGTTCGTCGACAGCACTTCGAGTTCTATACTGTGACATCATGATTCTTCCGAGGTAGAATTCATAATATGAAATGCAGTCGGGTGCATTTTCCCGTTTGGCTGCAACTGAACAAGTATGGCTGCGTAAAATGCACCAAATCACTTTCACTATGTATACTGTTTATTTATTTATTGGTAAAATATTCACTTGTAATTTTGTTTTTTCACTGCACTGGGACACTATACTTTTTATAACTTTATTTTATTTTATTGACAAAGGTTGTGATGCTTCGAGAAACTGTGATCGAATATTTCTAATTTTTACAATTATTGATTTTTCTTACACTAAAAATTGTGTACATAACTTTTTTAATGTGGCAATTTACAAACAGGCAATGAGCTTTTAAAGTTGCAAACGCTACATTCCAAACCACAGATGGCACGACTGTTAATTTTATTATTATAGTAAATAAATAATTAAAGATTAATTCACAATTATACATTATAATAATTATAATAAAAATGTCAACATTGGTAAATGTCACTTATGTTTTTATAAATTAATTATTTTATTTAATTAACAATGAATCCAAATGTTTTTAGGATTACAAACAAGCATAAATTACATAATTTTATGATTTAAAGCTAAGTATAATTTCGCCTAAATTTGTATATAAATTTTAATAAAGTTTTGTTGTTTCATCATTATTTTAGAAAAGCTGACCTTTTGAACAATGGCTCTCAATCCAGGAGAGTTCGCATCCTCAATACTGGCGACGTTACTAAGTTTTTTTTTTTTATAAATTCAAATGATTTCTGATGATCTTCTGTTCACTCAAAAACTTGGTTTTTGGAAAGCAGATTCGTGAGAGGTCGCACTAATAAAGCGAAGTGACTTACGAACTGCCTAAAATAACTTGCTAAGTCTAAGAATCCAATCACACTTCTAATTTCATTAGTTCGGACAGTTCGAATAGTTCATTAAGTTTTTTTTTGCCCTGCCCTTGTTGTAAGCCTACCTCACTAATCTCAAATTCTAAGTAAGTAAGCTTTTTCATTAAAAACCGACATTTCTTTAAATTTATCGTCTAAAGGCTCTATCAGTAAATCGTCGAGATATGCCATCGCAAACCCATGGAGCATCACTTAGCTCGAAAGGCACACGAAGGGATTGATACTGTCGGTCAGTGGTTACAAACGTCGTTTTGTGCTTGCTTTCTTCTGAGATTTCTACCTGGTAGTACCCTGAAAACAAATTTAAGCTAGTGAAACAGCACATATTACGTCATACTTCTAGTTGGTCGTCAATTCATGGTATCGGATAGTGATCCTTCACGGTTTTCTTATTTAATTCCCTGTAGTTAATACAGAGCCGGAACTGACCAGTTTTCTTTTTGAGCAGGTGTAACTACAACCCAACCTTGCAAATACTATATTTATCTTCACAAAAAAAAAATTCTAGTTACAATGTTCGCGTGTAAATAAAATTACTTTACGTAATTAGGTTGTTATCAAATTTGTTTCAGCCCAAACCTGTAAGTTTGTTTAAATTCATATCTTCTTAATAGTTAATATTGCACTTGTCAGCTACATATCTCCGTAAAATTATGCAACTGCTTCCAACGTCTATATAGCATTCGATCTTGTTTCCCAAAACTACTGCAGATTAAAAACAACGGGCGAGTTCACGCTCAACTCGCAAAAGATTTATGTGAAAACCTTCAACTATTGAATCATTTCAAGTCTTGTCGATGGGCCTGAGAATTGTTCGCTCAGTATTTAAATTACGGTACAATTTTGGTTTTAAAAGCCAATAAGTTATTCTATTTTGAATTTGGAGGACGAACCTTACCAACATTAATTGTTTAATTTAAAATTGAAATTTATAACCAACTACATTTCAGTATAGCGATGGCTTGGTGAGATTGAGCAAAGTACAGTTCTGTTAAGTTAATCATCTAAACCTACCCTGAACGCTTTAAAATTCATCATTACTCATATATGGCAATTGTTGAAGATTACATATTTCGACTTTTGTGAATGGTCACGGCAAACCAGGTGAACAAAGCAAAGTGCGGCATCGCTGATTTGATTGAATTGAACTAAATGAAATAGGGCGGTTCTATTAGACAAAGACGCTATTTTGACTGTAAAATCATAGCAGCTGGAAAGCTGCGGCTCCTTCCTTGTGCGTATCTTTAGAAAATTGTATTCGAATCTGTTTACTACTATTATAGTTTTTGTTTCCTATATGCCCTGCATAACCAAACTCAGCAGCAGCATGAGCAATACTAAACATAGCAGAGCACACCGATTAAACAATTTCAAACTTATTATTTTATTATGATTGGATAAATGTAGTATAAAAGTGTCATTTTCACAGCTCGCTAAGATGTATAATATTTAATATTTGAAGTATGTGTGCATTTGTCTTTGTTTAACGTACTTCCATTTCAGTTTTTTTGAATAACTTACACTACACATGCATACTTTTTGTGCCTTTTTATTTTAATCTGACGGAAATTGTAATTCGAATTATATATGAGGCCGTGAGAACCATAGTGGCCTAACTGAAAATTTCACAAAATTAACTTTATAGCCTAAATGAACTAGTAATAATGTCACTATCGAAACCTAAATGTTCTAAAATGTTTTTATTAATCATAACGTTGATATTAGCACAATAACGTTAATTAATTTCACAGAATAGAGAAAAATAAAACTCCATAGTAGCCTATGCGACATAGCCCACCTTTGCAATCATGTAGTAACAAGACCGTAAAAAACAAAATAGCCTATCACAATTAGGCCGCCACTACGAAATTTTTTTTTCTATCTAGTTATCATTTTGGTGAGTTAGGTCAATTTGTTTCCTAACGTGTGTGTAGGATATTTCATATCGTTTTTCATTGTGGTAATTATTTTTAAATATTTAAAAATGGATAATATCGATAAAGAAAGTATTGATAACGTGGAACAACAACTGCGAGGTAAATAGAATATTTATCATGGTTGTATTAAATATAATTGCATAAAATAGTTTACTAAAGAGTTACTTGTTTTAGTAGATTTGTTTGCTGATAATAACGAGCCATATATGAAGATTCAGGTTCAGAGTACCTGCCAACAAGAAATCCATCTCCACTTTCCTTGGATCTTGCAGTGTTGCTAGGGGATTGTGAAAATAATGAAGAACAACATAAAGCTAGGAAGCGTAAACGTGTTCCGAAAAAATGGATGAAAAACGTTAGAAAGGAGAAGCGAAGGAGAGGTGAGCAATACGTAAACATTAAAGGAAATCTTGTTCCACCCAAACAAATTAATATTAATCTTCCATGCCTCTGTGCTAAGAAATGTCACGAAAAAATTTCTCCAATCCAACAAAACAAGCTGTTTGAATCTTTCTACAAACTTGAAAACTTTGACTTACAGACATCATATCTGTTTTCTTTGGTCAAAGTTGAGCCTAAAAAACGAATTACACTTCCTAACGGTCAGGTTAATTTAACAAGAGAGTCCAGGCGGTCAAATTCAAGAGTTTATCAAGTGCCTAACTCTGATGGCATCCAAACAACAGTTTGCAAATCATTTTTAAAAAAAAAATTCCAAGTTAGTGATGGAAGGTTAACCAGAGTCGTAAAAAATAAATTAATAATTCCTATGCCGCCGCCAGATAAAAGGGGCAAACACAAACCAAAAAATAAAACAAGTGATGGAAAATTCCAAGAAGTTAAAACGTTCATTGAACTTTTTCCTAGATATGAATCGCATTATACTTTACACAAAATGGTCCGAAAAAGTACCGAACGAAAATTTTTTGCCCCTGATTTAAATTTAAATAAAATGTATTCTCTGTATTGTAATCAAAATACCGAACCAGTCTCCTATTTTATAACTATTCAGAAAAATATTTAATGAAAACTTCAACCTTTCCTTTCATACACCAATATCCGATTCATGTAAAAAATGTGACAACCTTGAAATAAAAATTAAAGCTTCCGATTCTGTAGAAGAAAAAAATCAGCTTACGACTCAGAAACAACTTCATTTGGCAAAAGCAGACTCTGCCAGAATTAATTATACCAAAGACAAAGAACTTGCTAGCATAAATCAGGATGTCACAGTAATTGTATTTGATTTAATGAAAACCTTTATACCTGTAATATCAACAAGTATTTGCTACTATAAAAGGCAGCTGTGGACCTTTTGCCTTGGTATACACAATGCAGTAAATAACAACGTAACAATATGTGTGTATGGGATGAAAATGTTGCATCACGAGGGCCTCAAGAAATTGGGTCATGCTTGCTTAGATATATTAAAGAAAATGTACATACAAAAAAACTAATTTTGTACTCTGATCAGTGTGGCGGCCAAAATAGAAATATTAAAATGGCTACATTCTGCCAATATATTACTGCCCATCCAGATTTTATTGTTGAATTTATAGATCATAAATTCTATGTGAGTGGACATTCCTATTTAGCGTGCGACCAAGATTTTGGTTTAATCGAAAAGAGAAAAAAAATGTTCAAAAATCTATTCGTTCCCGATGATTGGTGCGAGGTTATCAAGGCCGCAAGAAATAAAAATCCTTTTAGTATAATGAAAATGACAAAGAACCATTTCTATTCCACAAAAAATCTGGAAAGAAATATCACAAACAGAAAATTGACAGCTGAGGGCTCCAAAATGAAGTGGCTGAGTATTCAGTGGTTAAATTATCAAAAGTTACATCCATTTAAAATTTTATTCAAATATTCAAATAATGAAGAAGACGTATTTCAGCATGTTAACTGTGCAAAACGGAATTCAAAGAATATAGCTAGCCATGGACCTGAATTATTTATACCCTGAAGGAAAACCAATCAGTGCAGAAAAAAAGAAGGACTTAAAAGATCTGCTGCATTACATACCACCTGTTTATCATGATTTTTATAACAATATCAAGGAGAGTGCCAATGTAATAAATGATGCGGGTTGGGGGAGCTCTGATAGTGATTAGTTTAGTAATAACTTTGGCCTATCTTTTATTTTATTTTCTACACCGAGAGAAATATTTGCAGTCTATTAACGAAGGAACGTTCCTTAAAAAATTGATTAATAAATTCTTTATATTTAAGAATATATTTTTAATATAACGAATTATTGTAAATGTACTGTAACTTTTTTCAAACATATATATTGATTTTAATTCATTTTACATTGGCCCAAGATAACTCATTTAATTAATCTAAATTCAGGAAATAAATTAATTTTATTGTTAGCAGAACTATTATTTGTCAAAATGATTAATATTAATCAATGCTTTTATTGGAAATCAATTATTTATAATTAATACAACAAATATTTTTCAAATAAAAAAATAAAAATTGTAAAATGACGAATATTACATTTGCTTAAAGAAGATTATTTATTTATACAACATTATTGAATTTAAAATGAAGAATAATGGAAAGTGATTCTTAATATAAATTAAATTTCTTTCGAACTTAGCCGTTAAAACACAACCTTCATTTATTCTGTAATTTGTCTTTGTCTTTGTTTTTTTGTAGACTTTTATTACAGTAAACAATTTTTTTTATCAATTTGGAATACTCGAAGAAAATGGCCGAGTAGTCGAGTCACCAAGTACTCGAGTATTCGAGCAGTCGATTCCTTACGCTAAATATAAACAAACCAGAATATTATTATTATAGAGAATACTTATTCGTATATGCATTCCAACAATAAATTTCAGATGTATAAATCATCCTAAGTGATTAACGCTACAACATTAAATTAAGGAATTTTCATAAAATTAATTAAATTTCTTCCGAACATTTTCAATTCATTATTAATGTTCCTTATATTTATTAAAATTATATTAACTCAAATAAATTTCGTTAAACCAAAATGAAGTTAATCAATAAAAGTGAATAATGTTAATGAATCTTCTTTATACAAATTAAAAATCGTTATATTAAACCAAATAATTCTTAGCCGAATAAATTTCGGCGTCCTTTGTGTTATTATTGTGTTAAAACTTTAAAACTGTTCTGAATATCTCCAAGTGAAGTCAAAAAGTTAAAAAGTCCAAAATTACAATTTTGTTTTTTTCAAATAAAGTGTGTTCTAAAATTGAATCCATACAATTTATATGGATCCGTGTGATATTGTTTGCGGGATATTAAAGGAGTGGAAAATTCCTGATATAATTATTAAAAGATTCAAAGGTAAGTGTGTGATGTGCTCGTACATAATATGTTCAATAAGTAGAAAAAAAAATTCTTCGGAAATCAACCGCAAAACCAACACAAATCTATTATACAAACTGAAAAAACAACGTAGTTTTGTATGTATGAAATATACATTTTAATGTTTGAATGACTCGTTTTTGTAAGTATGCATGAGTTATGTGTAATAGTACAAAATATATAAAATACACAGGAACTGTTATTGTATATTTTTTGCATTTCTATTTTTTGTTTTATTAATTTCAAAACATCACAAAATGGTTCATTTCACGATCAATTGGTATTTTTAATAAGTAGTGCAATTAAGTGTTATTAAAATTAAAAGTAATATTTTATTCTAGATAATAAGATTGATCAAAATGCTCTCCTTCTATTAAAATCAGAAGACATCAAAGCTATACTTGTAGGAGAATCCCTTGGCAAACGAATTAAAATCGAAAAACAAATTTTGGATTGGCAATACCAACAGGTAATTTAATTAAATTAATTATTATTCTTATTTTATTAAAAGAATTGTATTTGGTTCCAATTTTAATATTTTGGAGAGTAATTAGAACAATAATTTAGATTTAATGATTATTAAAGTGTAAAACAATAATTTCGATTTAAAAAAAAACTTCATTGGTACTGTAGGTATTCTATATGAGTCGATAAAAAAAAAATTGGCAAGTACCATTGTAAAGAAAACTATTTTAATTATTTATGGCATTGCTTATATGTATCTTTAAAAGTTAATTTAAAATATTAAACAAAAACTTAAATATGCCCTATATTCTTAGTTAAATTTTATGTAAATATATCAAATTATTATTAATTTTTTATACCTCTCTTATAGACATTTAAAAATTAAGCATGCGGGTAACAATAAAATATCATACCATATATTTTCCATTAAAATTATAATTTGATTCTATACAATTAATGCAAGGTACTTTAATATGATTTGTTTTGCTTGTAAGTTAGAAGTTAATAATTTATGTACTCTCATTTGCCATTTTAAATACTTCCATAATTTTAAAAGGAACGACAATTACACATGTGTCGAAAAATATTGTGGGCAGGCTTTTCAAAGTCTTGGTAATTTCAAAAGGCACGTGAATGGCATGCATAAAACTTGTGTCGAGAAACCAGATAATATCACAAATCCTCTTGATGTATCTAATCCGACAGAAAAGAAAAACAATCAGTTGGCTAACACTTCGCCAGAACTGTCCGTTCCAAAAGTAAAATCCATTGATCCAAACGAAATTGTAAAACATATTTTTCAAAATT
Organism: Tipula helvola; assembly: GCA_963556165.1. Taxonomy (NCBI): domain Eukaryota; kingdom Metazoa; phylum Arthropoda; class Insecta; order Diptera; family Tipulidae; genus Tipula; species Tipula helvola. The sequence continues at coordinate 102,969,152 of OY744482.1, forward strand.
CTTTAATTTTTACATTACAACTTCTTCAGAAGAATAATTTTACAACAAAAGATGTACTATCAATTCAAAAAAGCATTAGCACAGATTTGATACACCCTATTTTAGTATCATAGAACTAGAACAAATCATTAATAATTTGTCCATTGAAACAAACTTGGAGCTCAAAACATTTATAAAAGCTTGCAAATCACCTTTTCAGTTTTGTAGTACGGAATATCGACTGTTACAATATTTAAAAGATAAGGATTTGCTAAAACCTTTTATTCAATTTACAATAAATACTGAAATTACAAATTTGTATGCGTATGGAGATTTGAGTTTAGATGAAATGAAGTATTCTGGTGTGTTAATGCCTTTACGTTTTCAATTTAGGAAAATATTTGAAAAAGATGATAATTTGTTAAAGTCAATAGAATTTATAGACACTCATAAATCAAACCCTGAATATATCGAGAATTTTATTCAAGGTGAAACTTGGGAATTAAAGAGACAAACATTTAGCCAAAATGAAATTTTGATCCCCTACTTTTTGTATGTAGACGATTTAGAAATTAATAATCCACTAGGTTCTCACGCTGGCATGCAAAGTATTACGGTAGTAAAATACATATTCCCCACATTAGAATATAGTACGAACATTCAACATATTTTTACTGCAGGAGTAATTAAAGCTATTGATTTGAAAAAATTTGGAAGCAATCGATGTTTCTATCCACTTTTAGAAGAGTTAAAGTTTATAGAGGAGACTCCTCTGGAAATAAAAACACCAATTGGTATTATACATGTTCGCTTTTTACTCGGTTTGCTTTTGGGTGATAATCTGGCGGTTAATAGCGCCTTGGGTTTTACAACATCATTTTCTTCCAGCTACTGTTGCCGATTTTGTAAAATTCATAAATCTGAATTACATTTCTGTTTCGAAGAAAATCACTTACCAATGCGCACAGAATCAAATTATGCTGAAGATATTGCAATCAATAATTTTCATCTAACAGGCATTAAAGAAAACTCTATTTTCAATCAACTTAAATTTTTCAAAATTACTGATAACTATAGCGTTGATGTCATGCACGATATTTTCGAAGGTGTAGCTCACTATAACGTGTGTAATATTTTGTTGAATTTAATTGATGTAAAACGTTTTTTTACTTTAGAGCAATTAAATTATAGAAAAAATCATTTTAACTATGGGTCACTGGAGATTGGAAATCAATCTCAGCCATTAAAATTGGAACATTTAAAAAAAAAGCGTTTAAATATGTCGGCAAGAGAGATGATGACATTTGTGTATTTCTTAACTTTAATGATAGGAGATATGGTACATACAGACGACGAAGTGTGGAAGTTTTTCACATTATTCTTGAAAATTGTTAACATTTTGCTATCTTTAAAGATAAGTTTTGAAGATTTAGAATTGCTTAAAGAAAGTATTGCCACACATAATTCACAATATACAAAATTATTCAATGATACATTAAAACCAAAACACCATTTTCTTTTACATTATCCTTGCATAATTAAAAAGTCAGGGCCCCCTCGTCTATTTTGGTGTTTTAGATTCGAATCTTCATTAAAAGAAATTAAAATGTATGCACACGCAACCTCCTCAAGAAGAAATGTGTGTGTTACAGTTGCAAAAAAAATGCAAATTAAATTTTGTAAATTTCTTTTAACACCTGAAAAAGCAAATGTCACTGTAAACGATTCGCACAAAATTGTTGATAAAGATACGACAATAGCGAATTCACTAAATACTACCGAAGCAAATTTAAAACGCTTTTCACAAATGGAATTCAAAGGATCTTTATATACAAAAGGTTACTTTTTAAGTATGTTTGCGAACGATTTGTCAATTTTCAAGATAATTGAAATATGTATTCATTTAACATCAAGCAAAATTTACATTTTGTGTTTAAAAATTCCGTTAGGAAATTATAATGAGCATTTTGATGCTTATAATATATCAGATTTAGCAACAGTTACTGATAAAGTTGTAGTCCCAATCGATAATTTCGATAGCAGACCCTTACAGATAACTACACTTTTAAATGGAACTAAAATGATCCGACTTAAAAGATATTTGTAGAGAATTTTAAAATTTTACAAATTTTTATTTTTATTTTTATTTTTCATTTGTATTTTTAAAGAGCAGTTTATTAAAGTACCAATTCGTAACAATTTTATGAAATTTAAATAATATATAATAATAGAACTTATTGAAAAAATGTAGATATAAACTAATAACAATGGATGATATTGAAATTAATATGACAAATTTTATAAATTTTAACGATACTCCGAATTATCCAAATATTTTAAAACCTTCGGATCCAACACAACTTGACCGTGAGCAACAAACTTCGTCGAATTATGAATCTCGATACTTCATTTTGGAAGGAACTTCTCCCAATAATGATCATGCTATAAATAATTTTGGCACAGCGTCACAGACTTCCATTGGCAATAATGAGGCAGATGAAATTTTAGATATTTTGACTTCATGGGGATTACCACAAATACATAAAGCTTTGCTAGGTGTGTATAAACTGTATAAATGAGTTAAATGATGAAAGATGTAATTATTTTATTGTATTTTAGAAAATGAAATTGATGTCGCAGCACTGAAGGCTATGCAAGCACAACACGTAGACGAACTCCTTCAAGGACAATCGTTAGGAATCCGAATAAAATTTATGCGTCATTTAACTGATTGGCAAAAACCACAGGTAAGTACAAAGTTTGAGTAATAAAATAATCTTGAAACATATTTTTCTATGTATAATTTAATAAAGGAAGTGACGAGTACATCACAGAACCAGGAATCCCGCCAAAACTCCACAGCAGGCGTTAGTGGCAATATGTCAGGCCATTTGGAAAATGTAATAAGGCATAACAACTAAACTGTTATTAAAAACTAATTCATGTATATTATTTATAGGTCCTTCTAAGAGATATACTACAGCTAACAAATCCAGGCAAATCGCTATTAACAATTTCGGAGAAAAGATTAATACTAACAGATGTGAATCGGTCTATTTTGGTTGACGAAATTGTTAATTATTTTATAAATAATAACTTATCCATGGGTGTCAATCAGTGCGAAGCAATGTCAGCCCAAATAGAACATCATTTTTCAAGTGAAAATGCGGTAAGCCTTTTTTACAAGTAAAAATATAAAATATGCTAGGGTTGTCATTTAGAATATAATATTTATTCCAGTCAGTTTACTTTGAACGGAGAAAAAAAATGAAGTCAAAAGGCCAGCTGTACGATCGGTACAACAATAGGATTTCGAAGCTTCGGAGATCTTCACTAATGCCCAAGCCAAAGCGATTCAAACGATCCGAAACATCACAAAATGAAAATTCCTCAAATGGTAATAATATTAAAAATAATTTTATTTAAAAATACTTAATTTAATACGTATTTTCAGCATACAACTTACTAGACAATGTTGATGATGCCCGAATCATTTGTGAAAATTTAAAATATAATAGAGATGACTCAAACCTGGAGGAAGTATGTGCAAAATGGACATCTTCAGCACAGTATCGGTTACAATGGATCAAGAGTATCACCGATAAAAATATTGATGTTATAATTAAAGAATGGCCAGCCTATTCACAAACGTATGGGCCTCGATTAATAGACATTGATTTTAATGCAATGTATCCAGACTGCGGAAATATTTTTATAAAATTTGAAAAGTTTTGCATAAATATTATTGAAATTATGGAAGCCAAAATTGTGGAACCACCATCAAAAAAGATGTTCCTTGAGTATAAACAACAAAAAAATGTTTCATCTGGTAAGATTAAAAAACTAATAACTTAGTTAACTAATAAATAAAATAAATAACTGATAATTTCAGATGCTCGAACATGCATTATTTTATTATTATTGCATACATTAATAAAACCAACCACAAAAAAAAAAATCAGCAAATTCGAAACAATTTTTAAAATATACAATCAAAGATGCTCAAAATTCGTTTCTGGTCCTATTTCCAACTACACAGGATTTCGATAAATTTATCGAAACTCAGATTGAGTTGACATCGAACAGGAAATCACAACTTCAACCGTTTATTTTTGTTATTGGAGACAATTTATATTCCGCAAATCAATTTTTCATTTATTGTGATAGTATAAGATATAAATGTGTGAGCCCTCTCGCCGCTTTAGACTGCGCTTTTAAACTTTTCCATGTGTTTTGTTTACAATATCCGGAGCCATCTAAAGCTGTTTGGCAATTCATACAAAAAATTTTTTATAACATTGATACGTGCTACGATGATGCCTTCCCGTCAGTAAACTTATTGATATCTAAATTGAAAAACAATTAAATGTTACTAAATTATTGAATTATGTAGTAAGAAAATGATTTAAATTTTTTCCTTCGTTTCATTAAGTTAAATTATTTTGTTAATATTCATTTGTTTATTTTTTATTTGATATTATATTAATTTTAAATTTTGGATTGAACTTATTATATTCCTATTCATTTTTATAAGATATTATATTAATTTCGTTAATATTTTCTGAATTATTCATTCACATACAAATGTATAAATATTATATATTTTTTTATAATAAAGTTTTTATAATTGTTGAAATTGAAATTTTGGTGTTCTATACTTAAATTATGATACCATTCAACCCGTTACTAACTTAATTATTTAAGTAAATAAGTGATTTATGATTAAATTAGTGGTTGGGTTCAATGCTAATTGAAACTTTTTAAAACATAGATGGACTCTTATAACTGTTCATCTTATGCACTAATTTTCCAGTTAAGATAATATATCTGTTATTTCAAATATTCCTTCGCTGATACAACCAATCTTAAATATAACTTATATTGTACCATCAAAGTTCCTGGTACAAGTAAACAATTTTCTTAAGTTTAAAATATACTACTAAGAATTACTTTAAACATGCCAGTCAATCATTGTATTATTCCCACTAGCCAGCCAATTTTTGATTGAGGCTTTAATGGAAAAAAGAAGAAATTACATGTTTACAAAATAACAGTTACCGTGGGTGTTGCCAAAAGAAATAAAAATCGTTGCTGCGCGAATTAGCATCCAATAATAAAAGCTAAAATAGTTTTCGGATAAATCAACAGATCGCGCACTAGTAGCAAGAGACAAGTATATATTAAAGAAATTTCTTTAAATCCGGTTTGCACGTCTAATTAATTTGGTTATTAAAGTTAATTAATATTAATTAAAAGTCAATTTTACTACCCAAACACATTAATTTAATTAAATAAAATTCTTCAAACGATAGATTCCTCGTTAATAATAATTCTTATATTAAAAGAACATTAATTTTACATCAATATTTATTATAAATAATACTTTTTTAATATAATAAATATTATTAAAGCCGTATATTGACGTTTGAAAACTATTAATTGCACCTAAAAATATTTCTTTAAATCATTTTTTGATGTTTTATTAATTTGATTAAAGGCCATGAATGAATTTTTCGTGAGCTACATACGAACGAATGTATCTTTCGGATAACCCCCGTATTCTTTAGATATACACAATTATTTTTTTCGGTGTATTATATAAATTCTTTGGATAACATAGTGGCCTATTTGAATAAAAAATAATTATAAAGGGGTAAATGTGTGAAGGTCTATTAAATATAAATAAAATAAACATTTTTAAAATACATTTGAACATAAAAAATAGTATAAAACATTTATTTCTTTAGTAAAATTCATTTAAAAAAAGATTAATATATTTATCTTTCTATTGCATAGTATTGATTTTTGTAATTAGGTCACTATGGTTCTCACGGCCTGATATGTAGTATGCAATTTCGGTGTATTTTGTGTTCGTGTTTCTCGTATATAATTTGGAATTTCGGTCGCACCGGATTTTCCGTTCCTTCCGTACATCAAACATATTTGTGATGTGTGCATTGACCATGAACGTGCATTAAGTTTGCTTTATTTTGATCGGGGAAAACCCTCTTAAAACGTTCTTCATGCAAGCATGTGATTTTTGTTGCACCAGATACACCTGATCGAAAATCTTGAGGACTGTTATTTTTATTACGTATAGAGCTGTGGGTTGCTGTTGTTTAAATTTATGCGTGCTTCCTCGTTTCGCCTACTTGGTCATTCGGATAGTTGAAGGTTCTATTCGCAAAAGTTGTGTTTCTATTATTTGCATGAGGTCTATCACTACTCGATGCCCCATTACCAGTATTTGCACTGCCATCAAATGTATAACTCGCTTCTTTTAAATCTGGTGATCTGGTATCTGTTCTAGGAGTCGCTCTATAATTTCACTGTGAACCATGTTTGCCTTGTTACACAGAACTATGTGTTCTTCTATAATTCTCTGCTTTCTGTCGACGAATAGTTATCATAATACTAACCGAAAAATTCTCGATCAAAATGTCTTTCCACTGCTTCCACGTATTTTCAATTTCTCCGAAACTGTATAACCATTCCTGTGCCACTCCTTTTGTATCATTCATTTTATGGTGTATCTCAAGATTTGTATGACGCGTCGATGTTTCACGTCGTTTCCGGAGTTGCTTTTGGTGTCTGCGCCATCTACCCCGGTTCGTTTGCACCACGCACATCATCTTGCCCAGAGAACTAACTGTTTTACCTCGAACCCATTTGTCCTCTCGGGAAAAATTGTTTACCCAAACACTATCGTCAGGTTGAAACTTCGAAGTTGGTTCGCTGGTAGTAAAGCAGTCAGAAGACTTTTAAATTGTAACTCTGCCGGCGATTTGTTAATTTTCGGCAATGGTGTAGTACGGTATGTACTCAAAAACGTTTAAACAGCCTTGTCTCTACATTGCCCTTCCAGTGCAATTTTGGACAGAGTAGTTTTACATGCCCTTATACAAACCGTTCTGCTTCCTCATTTGATGCCGGATGAAATGGTGTCGTCGTCTTCCCTCTACGATAAAATCTTTGAACTCTTTTGATATGAATATTGAGCCCCGTTAACGAATACGATGGAATCAGGAAACCATTCCAATGCAAAAATTTACCACAGAGATCGGATGGTGGCTTCAGCAGTGATGCTTTTCAACCTAACCAGTTAAGGAAAACGGGAAAAGGCATCCACACACACAAGCCAGTAACAGCCCCAGAATGAACTGGCCCAGTCGATGTGTATGCGGTCCCATGGTTTATTCGGTTTTGGCCAATCGCTGAACTCCCGTTTCGAATCAACGTTTAATTTGTTGCAGATGTTACACGTACTAGCTTTTTCACGTATGCTGTTATCTATTCCAGGAAACCAATAATATCGCCTGGCCATCTGCTTCATTCTAACCATTCCCCAATGTCCTTCGTGCAGAAGATCCAATAAATAAGCCTGCATTCCGGATAGAATGAATACACGAAGATAATCAGACTATAATAGAATAACTCCATCATGTATCGTTAGAGCCAATCTTTATCAAAATAGGAAAATATATCTTTTAATAAATTTGATGAATTGACACCCTTTTTAGAACAGGATCCACTTGTGTCAATTGAGCAATTCTTGCCAAAAATTTATTATAAACGAACACCACTTCTTTACAGGCTTCCTCATTCTCATCAAAATTTGTATCTGGACCCATAGGTGGTCGACTGAGATCGTCCGCATGGCGGTGGAGGTATGTATTGCGTTGCGATATCGAATCTCATATTGGTAACCCATGAGGATGATCGACCATCTCGCTAATCGGTTTGCAGTTACCACAAGTAGTTTATTGCTCGTCCCAAATAGACTGACTAACGGTTTGTGATCCGTGATTAGAATAAATTTTCGCCCATAGAAATATTGGTGGAAATTTCGGACACCAAATATTATGGACAAAGCCTCAATTTGGCCATAACTATTTTGCGCGTCAGTCATTTATCGTCTTCGACGCAAATGCTATAGGATGGTCCGTGCCGTCGGGGTATATGTGAGAAATTACCGCTCCAACACCGTAATAGCATGCATCTGTTGCTAGCACGACTGTATAGTCATCACGGAAATGAACCAGTTTCGATGTCTCAACTATTCTGTTTGTTAGTGTTTGTTAGTGTGTCGAAAGTTTAATGAATTTTTGGTAATAATTTACCTTATCCATAAACGACTGAAGTTCCCCGATATTACTCGTTATCGGCATCTTACGAATAATAACGGCTCATCCAATCTATGTCTGATACCTTTTTCGTCTATAATGTGGCCTAAATAATCCACTTCAGTCTCAGCAAATTTACACTTATCCAATTTGACGGTTCTTGACACCTCTTGAATAAAAATTCAAATACTCGCAATTGTTCATCTAAATTACGCCTACCACGATGATGTCATCCAAATAGTTTGCACACTCTGGCAAACCAGTTAACAGCTGCTCCAGAAATTTTTGAAATATCGCCAATGAACTGGAAACTCCCATCGGTAGTCTTTGGTACTGGAATATTCTAAATGGAGAGTTGACAACGACAACCTCCTTAGGTTTGTCATCCAGCTGATGTTGCAAGTAAGCATTGGATAGGTCAATCTTTGAAAAGAACGACCTCCACGTAACTTGAGGAATAGTTCCTCCGTTCGAGGTTCGACCTGGATTTAAGGGGTCAATGTGAACTTTAAGCCACCCACGATACGCACTGAACCGGCCTTATTTGCCACGGGTAGAATTGGTGTTACCCAATCAGATGTATAAACCGCCTTCCAAATTCCGTCGTTCACCATTCGGTCTACCTCTTTCTTTACGGCTTCTATTTGTGAAAATGGGATGGGGCGGCCTTACAAAACTAAGGCTCATCATTCGCCTTTAACTTTAAACTAGCTTTATACGTCGAACAACGTCCGATTTTATTTACAAACACATTCGGATATTTACACGTTAGTTCGACTGATCTTTCCTTTACCCCCGAATTTGACTCAAGTGTTCGAATCTCCTCGCTTTCCCTTGCTATTATTTGAAGTTCTAAACAATCAAAAGCATCCATGCCCAATATGATGACTCCGGAATCCGAACAAGTAACGAGCAGATTTAAGTTTGTACAAACTTCGTCAAACTTAATTTCTACTTCAAGTAACCCTCGAACGGGTATCTCTGTATACCTCCATACGCGCGCAGAACTTGGTTGGTGGGTTGACAGGGCGGTTTTCCCAATCGTTTGTAGCCGGACGTGCCAATCATGGAACAAGTAGCACCTGTATTATTACGTCTATCATCACTTTCCGGTTAGTTCTCGTAATCTCCGCTAAAGAAAACTTGCTCCGCGACCTGTTGCCCTTTATTCCTAAAACGAGATTGGCAAACAGATTTTACATGTCCTACCTTACCAAACTGATGGCATACAGCTTGTCTAAACCAACAATATTCCCTTTTGAAATGAATACTGTTAGCGATTGCGTGATTGTTCTTGTCTCAATGCTGTCTGGAATATCGATATCGCGACGTTCCCCTTGGTCGCTTTGGCTCTACCATTTGGTCTACCTCTGACAAGAGATTAATTTGCTTCCCCTGGGTACTGGCAACCTCCAGAAATTCTCTATGTTTGTCCATTAGCTCGCGCACTATTTTAGCTTGATCATCCTTGACCTTGATGATAAGCTTTTCTACCGTAGTCGCGTCCATTTTTATTCGTCGCCACTGATGCGATTTCGTATTTATGTATACCTAAAAATGTATAAATAAATACGAACATAGGTAGCAGATAAATTTTACTAAACCACAACGAATACTTTTAATAAATTACACGCACCAAATATTTAATTATTATATAGGGTTTTCTCTTCAAATTTTCCAACTCTACATAAAATATTCTACACATTTGATTACTTTGAGTATATAAAGTTAGATGGCATTAATTTCATTCGAATTTACATCACATCTCTACAAATTTTGCATTAATTTAACTTTCCTAAAAATGTTCAATAAAATTAAATATTCGTTCAAAAACATGTATATTTATTTACGATACTTCAATCTGCTTGAATCATTTCTGTATTATTTTCAGCCCATGATAAAATATTATAGTCACATTTAATATTGGGTTCCACAACGTTTTGTTGTCAAATAAATTTGAAAAGGATTGAGTCAAACATTTTTCTTGCTACATCTGAGGGTAAATAGTGATACTACAATTTTTGTTTTCATTGCCATTTATTTTCATTAGATGGGAGCGCGGACATAACAACCAACTTCATCATTTTTCTTTTAAACGCATGCTATCACCATCTATTGAGAAAATAAAAAAAACTTGTTTTTATCATAGACATATATTTTATTCTAAATTATATAATTAAACAACAATAAATTAATTATTTTTTTTAATTTAATTTAATTTCTTAATTTAACAAAACAAAAGAAGGACAGAAATCAAATAAAAAAAAATTTCTATACAGTAATCCTCTCAAAGTCGCGTTTTATAATAATTATTTGTATATATTTTATATAATTTTTAAAATTAAATTGTAATAAGCGTTTTTTTTTTTGTTGTATTAATTAAATTAATTTAATTAATTGCAGTGACATCTATCATTTGGCACATGATATTTTATTCTATATAATATTGGTTTGTATAGGATTTCGCAGGCTTTTAAAATAAAATTCGAAGCATAAACACGTTGGTTTTGATTTTTTTTTTTTTTCTGTGTATAATTGATATTTTTTGAACTAACTAAAATTGAGACAAAAATTTACCAGGGCCGCCACATACTGTCCTCACTGCAGTTTGAGCCGCGCGACTCAACATTTTCATTTAAAATATTTTGATTGTTTTGATTATTTTGTTCGAAAAAATTGGTTTGAGTTTTGTATGCTGAGCACAAATCTTCGTCCATTTTTTCGATTTTCTTAAGACTATTACAACTTGTAATACCACTACCATCACCACCGATATTAATTAAATCACAATTACTCCCATTACCACCACCACCACCACCACCACCGCCATTACTACTAATACTGTTTAAAATATTATTATGATTTGTTGTTAAACTTATTGGTATTTTATCTTCGATATTTTCAATTTCATCGATATCCATATGATTGGTGGCATGCTGATCTTGAGGGATGCTGCTACTATTTGGATAAGTGTTACTGGTGCTTGGACTACTTTGTGGACCTGGAGGTATTTGTTGTGGCGGCGGTTGTTGATTATTAAGTTTTATATGATTCTCTAATTTTTCCGTCATTGATGTCAAAGTTTCGAGCGATTTTTTGTAATGCTCCCAGTAGGCTGAATTTTCAACGGCATCCGGTCGATTCGCATTATTATTGCAATGATTTTGTGCCAATTGCTGTAATTGTTGTGCACGTCGATTAAGTTCAATCAAATTTTCAAAATCAGTTGGTGTTGAAATTTGATCGACCATCGGTTGTGAGTTTAGGCCAAGTGCGGCCGCCAATTGTACGTAATGCGGTGGTAGTAGCAATACCATTTGTCCATCGGGCATCCGCATCTGAGGGTAGGCCGTGTTCGGCGATGATGTTTCTGATTTTCGATTATAATCCTCGTTACTATTTTCCAGCTCGTTGACCACCGTATCTCGTTCTTCAACATTCTGGTGTAACAAATTCATTTTTGCCTGCTCCACAATCGTTGAAAATAATTCGCCACGCTTTTTAATAACGTCCGTCAACGTGTTATTATTAAATTTAAATTTAACCGATTTCAAACCATTGCTGTTACCGTTATTACTACTGCCGGTTACTGTTGTTGTCGCCATCGTTGAATTACTTAGTAATTTCGTATTCAATATCGATTTACTAATATTGCCACCATTAATTGATTGTTTATTACTACTATTACTATGATTACTATTATTACTACTATTGCTATTGAAATATTGTGATGTGGTTGCAATTTCATTGGTTTCAATTAAATCCTCGATATTACCACTAACTGCGATATTGTGCAGAAGATTCTGATTTGTATTGCCGCGATTATTGTTCTCATCTTGAATCTGAGATGACAGAAAATTAGTTGGAAATGTTTGTATGTGAAACATGATTAAAAAATGCTTACGTCATGAAATTGAGATGTTGAGGTTTCACGCTGATTTTCATACGCTATATCACGATTGCTATTTTTGCTGAAATCAATTGGGTTTGAATCCTGGCTGCTGTAATCGATCATTGATGTATCGTGACTGAAATGGTAAAAAAAAATTTAGCAATTAGAATGAGAAGTGACAAACTTAAACTAAAAATAATTAATACAAATTATTTGACTTTAACCTTAAATAAGCTTACGAAATTGTCAAATTACAACGTAAGTCGGGTTAGATAGGACGTATACGGTAATTTTTAATAAATGTATGTTACGCGAAATTAAGTGACTTTAATATTTAGCTGAATTATTCAGCAAAGTTCCACTTTTATAAACTCACTTAAACTGTAAGCGTAAGCCATGCATAATTCTTGTTAATTCAAACCATTGGTTTAAGGCCCTTAAAATATTTGCTGGCCACATAATTCTGGTTTAAATTGCAAATTCCCATGAAAGATTTATTTCGTTAAAATTTAGATGTTCTTTTTAAGTTAAGCTACAAGGTTTAAACTGAAACTTGAAAGCTTTATAGTATTAATTATTATTGGACTAAATCAAACATTTAATGTTTCTGAAATCCAACAATCAAGCTTGTGTGTCTGAATCATTTAACAATTTAAAACTCACCCTAAACTCAATCGTAACGCAATTTCAACGCAATCACTAAATCGACCTTCAACCCTTAACCAACCCCAAATTCAACAAATAACTCAATCCACGAATCAACCCCCAAACAATTCCCTAACCGAACTCCTCACTCAACCCAAACGCGAACTACTTCAACTCAACTTAGGTCGAACCAAAGCCAAACCCTCTACTCAAATTCACACTCAACAGCCAACTCAATCCCGAAAGCAACTCGATTCGGAAGCTACTTGCTTGTACGAAATCAATTAAATCTAACCTTACGTTAAACCCTCAACTCAACTACAAATTAATCCCCAACCGAACTTCTTACTCAAAGCCAACTCAACGTCAACGTCAATCAGCCTAAAACCCAACCATAACTCAACCCAAACTCAACCTTCGACTAAACCCCTCAACCAGAAACCCTCTCCTTACTCAACAACAACTCAACTCTCAATGCAACCCTCAACTAAATGCCCATCTCAGTTATCAAATCAACACGATCCGAAAAACTAACTTCGAACTTAAATTTCAACTTAACCCCAAATAAATCCCCAACAATTGAACGGCTTTATAAACCCCAGCTCAAACTCAACTCAACCTCAAAATCAATGGCCTAATCAATACCCAAAACAACATAGTTCAAAAAACACATGCGTACACACACTCCAAATTCAAGCCCAACTCAACTTCCAAGGTAAAATGGTCTTAAAATCGAAAAACAACTCAAGGTAACTATAATTCAACCATCAATTCAACACACAAAGAAATCACTGCCCACTAAACCCTAACCGAACTCCAACTCAACTAACTCATCCCTCAATTCAACCGCAAACTCAATGCACAACTCCATTCTTAAATCTGCTTTTGGTATATAAAAATCGTTCAGCATGGTGTAACAAGAAATGATTTTGCGTTAATTCGTATGCGTACAATGTTATTTAGCCAGCCCTCTTGACGTATAGCTTCCAAAACGTTGTTTTCATCTAGATCATAGAAACAGACTGCCACAGTACCAAAACCATCTCCGAATATTATTTCTGCTTCATAGACATGTTCGTTTTCTTATTTTTAGCAAGTTCCGTAAACTTATCAGAAGGCAGGTTGCTCACTGAAACGTGTTTTGTACTGAAAGGTATTGCTTTACATTGGTATTGGATGTATAGGCATCATAATACTGCTATATCATTGTTGGAACTAACAAACAAATTTAATACTTTTTACACTTTCTGCCGTAATCGAAAAAAAAATTTATTTTAAAAAAAATGTGTGTAGGAAACAAATTTAACCAAATGAGTTTTATAATCACGTTTGGAATATGACATTACAATGCCGAACCCCATATTCTGAGGAGGAGATCATCGAAGTTCGCATGCAAAATATGAGAGCTAGTTTCCAATATCAATTGACAGATCGACGATTTGCTTGAATCGGCTCCAAATCGACCCAGAATCAATGATTAGTACCATAAAAGGAACCAACGAGATGAAAATCATCGAACAAAATGAAGTATTTATTCTAAACCAGCAATACGGTCAGTACATCGATCCTTCTAGAAAAGCAAAAAATTGGGCATCAGGTTTCATGTTCCAACCACACCCAATTTCTCTCGCTCACCTGGTAACCGAGAAATAGTGTATTATAGGCCATACTTTTATCGCTTGTCGTTTTCCACATATGCGATAGGTTTGTTATAAATGTGGAATGAAAGATACAGCGGTTGGTAGCGACGCTTTATACCGAGCTACTTAACAGGGTTTCCAAAAGTAAACGATCCGTCTCTGCTGAATTTGCTTTCGATGCCTTAAAACTTCTTTATTGACATTTCCCATCTTGACAAATCCTAACTGTGAAAAACCCTTCTCCATACAATCTAACGCCAGCACAACAGGAGAAGGTAGCGTGTTGCTCTAACTCGATTCCGATGGAGCAAAGCGTAGGATAGATTTTGTTTATCAAAAGCTAAGCACCGTTTAAAGCATTCGGTTACCGAATTGGAATGCTAAGCTGCTATACGTGAAAAATTACAGACCATATATTGAAGGGTACCCATTTACCATTTATAAGGATCGAGCCAGACTACAAATCTTGGTGTCACAAAGGGTTCACAAAACGTAGTTTGTATATTGGCAACCAAAATACGATATGTATGCGCTCGATTCAGCAATATACTTCGAAACCCTTTATGTAGAACTGAACCACCCTCCATTTTTAGATATCGATTACATCAAAAAAATTAAACAGGATGAAACGTTACCAGATATTAACCACGACTTCAGAATCCAAGATAGAAAATTACTCAAAGCCCACCTGAGAGTCAGTCTAACGCAAACGCTTATTCAACACGCACATGAACCCACAATCGCTTCTCATGTGGGTGTGCTAAAAACAATTGAACTGATTAAACGACAATTTCACTGGACACTTATGGCACAAGATGTAAAAGTTTTTATTAAAAGCTAAAATGAAAAGCTTTCCAACACTAAAAGCTTTACTTACGAAAGACTTTACGACTATATTCACTATGGCTGACGCGACTATTCACTATGTTAAACTAAAATTGCTTAAGGAAGATTTATCTAAAGCTTATCAAAATATTGTGGCTTAATCTGAAATTCATAATATATGAATGTTTAAATATTCCATAACTTATAAATGTCTTCTGATTTTGAGGAGTAATCTAACGTAAACTTAAGCCATGTAATTGCAAAAATCGAATCAACTTACAGTGGATCAAGCGGAATTACGTAACTTACGCTAAACATTTTGATTTAATCCGTGATCCAGAAAACACACAAGGAAGTAGGTACTCATGGCTGCAACAAGAAAAACTATATTTCATTCAGGATGAAGTTAAGGGTATAAGGCTGAGCAAGGTCAACTGCACACAACATTTATTAGTAACTATGTTAAATTAGAATCATTTGACGAGAGCTGCAATGTTATTAAGTTTCAGTTACCAATTGGCTACCCGAATCAAAATAATTCGGCTTAAATTGTATTTAATGTCATCTGTCATTCAATGACATCTGCCGGCTGCCACTTTTGGCCTGCAATCCTGAAAATTCCGGCTAAATTTAAATGATATAGTTATGCTTAAATTGGTAAATTATATATTTTAAATACATTAGTGCACAAGTATACTGTCCTTCAAGCCAATACGGGACAGGCTTAAACCGAAAAAACTGGCCAACATTGTGGTTTGAAGTAGAATAAAGACTTTTGCTAGACCAAAATAAAATAATCTGACTTAAGCCGAAATCAACTAAAAAAGAAAGGAGTAGGACCAAAGCCTTAAAATATATTTGTACGGCCAGGGAATGGATGAAAACGAATTAGGCTTATTTCATAAGTGTGCTAATTTAAATAAACTAATTTGACTTTAGCTGGCAATCTAGCTTACGCTTACAGTAAAGAAAGATAAGTCTGGTTTTAGCTAGCATGAAACAAGGAAGGGTGCCATAAGTCACAATATGCTACCTCATTAAGAATTATTGTTAATGTAACTAGATTTACATCCGCTGATTTAGCTTTAGCTATTAATGGTTGCATCTAGTGCAAATAAACCATTATTTATAATATATAAAGAAATAACCTCAAAAATTATAAGTAAGACCGTAAAGAAAGTGTATATGAAAAGTTGTATACAAATGAAATCTGTTGTTTGTTGACTCCTTTGTTCCCTCAACGTGCTGGACGCATATTATGTCAACAGTATTCTAATTTACTTCTGATATACTCGTATACTACGTCTCCCTCTGCAATTTTCCATGAATATATAGTTTCAGCATTGGGATTAAGGCAATCTAATAATGAAATAAGGACAACTTTATTTGATTCATTGATTGAAGGACTCCCGGATGACTCCATGCCCTCCCCACACCCTTTACACATAACAAAACCGAAGGAAATGAAAGGTATATTAGTAACAAAAAATCAACCCGGTTCCAGACACCTAAGCAGCAAATTAGTTAGTAAATTTGTTAGCAGTATACGTTTAGTCAATTATCTAGCGCAAGACAATACAACTTCAAGTTAATTTACTGCTCAAGTTTCTGGTTGTTTCAGGTTCTTTAAAAATTTTCTAAATTTAAAGTCTGCATTAATTAATTCTTTGAAAAACTATTAGAATCCAAGAATTCTTCACCTTGGACAATTAAAAAAATAAATTCTAAATTTTAAATCCTAAATTCCAAATTCTAGACTTAAATTAAACTTCAAACTCCAAACTCTAAATTCCAAATTTAAAGTTCCAAATTCCAAATCACAAATTCCAAATTCAAAATTTTAAATCTTAAATCTTAAATTTCAAATTCCAAATTACAAATTCTAATTTCCAAATTTCAAATTTTAAATAACAAATTCTATACTCCAAATTCCAAATTTCAAATTCCAAATTTCAAATTCCAAATCCAAAACTCCAAATTTCAAACTCCAAATTCCAAATTTCAAATTCTAAATTTAAATTCCAAATTTCAAATTCCAAATCCAAATTTCAAAGTGTAAATTTCCCATTTTAAATTCCAAACTTCAAATTTCAAATCCCAAGTTCCAAATTCCAAATTTCAAATTCAAACTTCAAACTTCAAATTCCAGATTTCAAATCCCGAATTCCAAATTCCAAACTTCAAATTTCAAAGTTCAAATTCCAAACTTCAAACCAAATTTCAAAATCCAAAGCCCAAATTCAAAAATCCAAAATTTCAAATTCCAAATTGCAAATTCCAAATTTCAAATTCTAAATTTAAATTCCAAATTTCAAATTCCAAATCCAAATTTCAAAGTGTAAATTTCCCATTTCAAATTTCAAACTTGAAATTTCAAATTCCAAGTTCCAAATTCTAAATTTCAAATTCCAAATTTCAAACTTCAAATTCCAGATTTCAAATCCCGAATTCCAAACTCCAAACTTCAAATTTCAAAGTTCAAAATCCAAATTCAAATTTTAATTTCAAACTTCAAATTCCAAATTCCAAATTTCATATCCTAAATTTTAAATTTCAAACCTCAAACTCCAAATGCCAAATTCTAAATCCCAAATTCCAAACTTCAAATCAAATTTCAAATCTCACATTACAAATTCAAATTTTAATTTCAAAATCCAAATCCCAAATTCAAAAATCCAAAATTTTAAATTTCAAATTCCAAATTTCGAATTCTAAATTTAAATTCCAAACTCAAATTCCAAGTCCAAATTTCAAAGTGTAAATTTCCCATTTCAAATTCCAAACTTCAAATTCCAAGTTCCAAATTCTAAATTTCAAATTCCAAATTTCAAAGTTCAAATTCCAGATTTCAAATCCCGAATTCCAAATTCCAAACTTCAAATTTCAAAGTTCAAATTCCAAACTTCAAACCAAATTTCAAAATGCAAAGCCCAAATTCAAAAATCCAAAATTTCAAATTCCAAATTGCAAATTCCAAATTTCAAATTCTAAATTTAAATTCCAAATTTAAATTCCAAATCCAAATTTCAAAGTGTAAATTTCCCATTTCAAATTCCAAATTTCAAATTTCAAATCCCAAGTTCCAAATTTCAAATTTCAAATTCAAACTTCAAATTCCAGATTTCAAATCCCGAATTCCAAATTCCAAACTTCAAATTTCAAAGTTCAAATTCCAAACTTCAAACCAAATTTCAAAATCCAAAGCCCAAATTCAAAAATCCAAAATTTCAAATTTCAAATTGCAAATTCCAAATTTCAAATTCTAAATTTAAATTCCAAATTTAAATTCCAAATTTCAAATTCCAAATCCAAATTTCAAAGTGTAAATTTCCCATTTCAAATTCCAAACTTCAAATTTCAAATTCCAAGTTCCAAATTCTAAATTTCAAATTCCAAATTTCAAACTTCAAATTCCAGATTTGAAATCCCGAATTCCAAATTCCAAACTTCAAATTTCAAAGATCAAATTCCAAATGCCAAATTCTAAGTCCCAAATTCCAAACTTCAAATCAAATTTCAAATCTCACATTCCAAATTCAAATTTTAATTTCAAAATCCAAATCCCAAATTCAAAAATCCAAAATTTTAAATTTCAAATTCCAAATTTTGAATTCTAAATTTTAATTCCAAATTTAAATTCCAAGTCCAAATTTCAAAGTGTAAATTTCCCATTCCAAATTCCAAACTTCAAATTTCAAATTCCAAGTTCCAAATTCTAAATTTACCAAATTCCAAATTTGAAACTTCAAATTCCAGATTTCAAATCCCGAATTCCAAATTCCAAACTTCAAATTTCAAAGTTCAGATTCCAAACTTCAAACCAAATTTCAAAATCCAAAGCCCAAATTCAAAAATCCAAAATTTCAAATTCCAAATTGCAAATTCCAAATTTCAAATTCTAAATCCCAAATTCCAAATTTCAAATTCCAAATCCAAATTCCAAAGTGTAAATTTCCCATTTCAAATTCCAAACTTCAAATTTCAAATTCCAAGTTCCAAATTCTAAATTTCAAATTCCAAATTTCAAACTTCAAATTACAGATTTCAAATCCCGAATTTCAAACTCCAAACTTCAAATTTCAAAGTTCAAATTCCAAATTCAAATTTTAAATTTCAAACCTCAAACTCCAAATGCCAAATTCTAAATCCCAAATTCCAAACTTCAAATCAAATTTCAAATCTCACATTCCAAATTCAAATTTTAATTTCAAAATCCAAATCCCAAATTCAAAAATCCAAAATTTTAAATTTCAAATTCCAAATTTTGAATTCTAAATTTTAATTCCAAATTTAAATTCCAAGTCCAAATTTCAAAGTGTAAATTTCCCAGTTCAAATTCCAAACTTCAAATTTCAAATTCCAAGTTCCAAATTCTAAATTTACCAAATTCCAAATTTCAAAGTTCAAATTCCAGATTTCAAATCCCGAATTACAAATTCCAAACTTCAAATTTCAAAGTTCAAATTCCAAACTTCAAACCAAATTTCAAAATCCAAAGCCCAAATTCAAAAATCCAAAATTTCAAATTTCAAATTGCAAATTCCAAATTTCAAATTCTAAATTTAAATTCCAAATTTAAATTCCAAGTACAAATTTCAAAGTGTAAATTTCCCATTTCAAATTCAAAATTTCAAATCCCAAGTTCAAAATTCCAAATTTCAAATTTCAAATTCAAACTTCAAATTCCAGATTTCAAATCCCGAATTCCAAATTCCAAACTTCAAATTTCAAAGTTCAGATTCCAAACTTCAAACCAAATTTCAAAATCCAAAGCCCAAATTCAAAAATCCAAAATTTCAAATTCCAAATTGCAAATTCCAAATTTCAAATTCTAAATCCCAAATTCCAAATTTCAAATTCCAAATCCAAATTTCAAAGTGTAAATTTCCCATTTCAAATTCCAAACTTCAAATTTCAAATTCCAAGTTCCAAATTCTAAATTTCAAATTCCAAATTTCAAACTTCAAATTACAGATTTCAAATCCCGAATTTCAAACTCCAAACTTCAAATTTCAAAGTTCAAATTCCAAATTCAAATTTTAAATTTCAAACCTCAAACTCCAAATGCCAAATTCTAAATCCCAAATTCCAAACTTCAAATCAAATTTCAAATCTCACATTCCAAATTCAAATTTTAATTTCAAAATCCAAATCCCAAATTCAAAAATCCAAAATTTTAAATTTCAAATTCCAAATTTTGAATTCTAAATTTAAATTCCAAATTTAAATTCCAAGTCCAAATTTCAAAGTGTAAATTTAACATTTCAAATTCCAAACTTCAAATTTCAAATTCCAAGTTCCAAATTCTAAATTTCAAATTACAAATTTCAAACTTCAAATTCCAGATTTCAAATCCCGAATTCCAAATTCCAAACTTCAAATTTCAAAGTTCAAATTCTAAACTTCAAACCAAATTTCAAAATGCAAAGCCCAAATTCAAAAATCCAAAATTTCAAATTCCAAATTGCAAATTCCAAATTTCAAATTCTAAATTTAAATTCCAAATTTCAAATTCCAAATCCAAATTTCAAAGTGTAAATTTCCCATTTCAAATTCCAAACTTCAAATTTCAAATTCCAAGTTCCAAATTCTAAATTTCAAATTCCAAATTTCAAACTTCAAATTCCAGATTTCAAATCCCGAATTCCAAACTCCAAACTTCAAATTTCAAAGTTCAAATTCCAAACTTCAAACTTCAAATTCCAAATTCCAAATTTCATATCCTAAATTTTAAATTTCAAACCTCAAACTCCAAATGCCAAATTCTAAATCCCAAACTTCAAATCTTATATTCTGTCAACGCATTTCATCAAAATAGTTTCCAATCCATGTCAAAACATACTTTTACTTATGAGTATTTTGTGTGCGTACTAGAGACCTACACGGGCTAAAATATTTCATTTGTACCCGAACCAACCCAAAGTACAAACGGCCCGACACAATCCGAGCCCGATCTGTTATTTTATATTATTACCCAAACCCGGCCCGAGCACGATTGATTATTTGACATTATTACTCGAATCCGTTTTGACCCGAACTGAATTTTATTCCCATTCCCCACCCGTCTGAAAGAAAATTTACGTATACGATTTACGTAAATAAATTAAAAATTTTAGGAATTTTCCAAAGCAAATACGGAAATAAATAATTAGGCTGAACCGAGCCCGACTGATATACAACACTTCATACAAAATAAGCTAAAATTCTCAAAGATGACGACAAAAACACGTCTCTTCTCTTCGAGCGTCAACACCTGTTTTCAGTAATGAAATTAAGACAATTAAATGGTACAAAACCCAGGGCACTGGAAACGTTTCTAGTTTACGTACTTATTGCAGCTCAATAGCATTTTTATTAAAAATATTTATTGTCATAGTGGGATATAATAGTGGTATAACATAATACATAAATATCGTATTACTCGCGAACAGAAAAGTCATTTTCTTCCATGCAACTAGCCAAGTTCAGCAATCCCATTTGTTCCAACTTAAATGGATTAACTGGTATATATTTCATAAAATCTAATGTTGTATTATTACACGAATAAAAACTTTGAACTTTTTGTATATAGTACTCAAAGTGTTTGAATCAAGAGTGAAATTTGATACGGTGGTGATGTTTCAAGTGCAGTCCCCCTTTAAACGATATAATTTTGCTAAAGAGGAAAATCGAAATATTGAAGCTGTAACAGTTTGGTTAGCTCGCAAACTTTAATTTATTTTCAAAATCGTTATCTAACCACAATTCAATTTTGTAAAAAATGCCGTGGTTGAGCTTTGTTGATTTAAAATTAATTTAGTAGCTCGTTTAGTGGCTACGTGACATGTTTAGGCTTCATTTTGATACGGCGTTTTATTTGAAATAGCCGTTTGTAGCAAAATGCTACGTGCTTTAGTCGGTGTCATAGAATTTATAAAATTTGCTTAGATTTGAGTGTAGATGGAGAAAGACATAACGATTTTTTTTGCCCAACCTTCGCTAATGGCAAGAAGATGCGATCATCCTTTTCTTCTTCGATCATTACCATTTTTTCTTTATTTTTGTCGGTTTTGAAATGTGTTTTAGGAATATCTAGTTTGTCTATACATTCCTTTAAGAAATCTTAGAGCTTTAAAGGGTAACAATCCTAATGTGAAGCTATGCTTGGTTCTTCGTTTCATGGTGCATAATCTTTTCTTGTGATACAAACGGAACCACAAAAAGGGAAGTAATATACTTTTTCAAAAGCCTATTTGATAGATGAGGATTGTAAAATTTATTCGCCGAGTTTTCTTCGTTGGATGAATTTGATCCATCAATAACGTCTGATTTTTTTTTAAATTTTAATAATACGGGCTCGTTTATCTACCGAATCTGTTTGTGCGTTTTGAACAATTATACATAAAGCTGACTAAGTGTTTGCTGTCAAGTATTTAAATTTTAAAACGATCATTAAATTTTGCCAAATATTTTTAATAACGTCATAAATAAAGGACTTATAGATTTTTTTTAAAAGTCATTTTGTTAAAAGCCTCTAAAACTTACTTAATGTCTGCAAAACGTTCATCAGTACCTATTGTTTTAAAAACTGGCCGACATTTATATTGATGCTCAATTTTAATACGATAAGAACTGAGCCATATTCCAATTGTATCTCTATTATTGCTAAAACTTACCATGACCGTTATTAGTCGCAAGATGTCCAAGTCTAAACGACTTCCAGTTTTTGCTGTCAATAAATCTGATATTAAATTAGGATAATTTACCGAATTTAATTTATCGTACGTAAACATAACGGGTTTAATTACTTTTGATTCGGACACATCACTATGAGTCCCGTAGTTTGATATTTGTAGGAGAAGAATTTTGTTTTTCTGGCCGACTTCCATCTACCAATTGTTCTCTTTCTTCGTTATTATTTTCTATAATTGCCTTCATATAATATTTCTTATGCATTTTATTATAAAATCTGGTTTTGAAATTACAATTTTTCAACAATTTTATTTTTAGGCATTGTATCCGAGCATGATAAACTACATAGTTCATCTTTTTGAAATTTTCATTCTTTCCTCAGGTCACTATTGCTCCCAAAAATGTCCATTTGCTTAACGCTAGACGGAGACAAGTTCAGAGAAGATGGAGTACAGTTTCTTCCTCCTCTACATCGCAGCGTTTACAGTAATTATTCGAGGAGACTCCTAGTCTCCTCGCATGCTCACCTATGAGACAGTGTCCTGTAATAACCCCACGACCATACTAATATGGTGACGCTGAAGTGTTAACAGCTGTTCAGTTCTTGAGTGATCTAGTTTTGGCCAAATCTACACAGTTATGACACACGAGGTACCATTTTACAATTTATAATTCGCTGCTCGCTTAGTTTCTTCCTGAAGCAAAATTCTGCATGTAGCGAGGGGAATTTCAACATTTACCTTAGTTGGTAAAGTGAGGCAATTTGTTCCCTGCCGAGCGAGTTTATCTGCCTTTTCATTTCCAGCAACACTAAAGTGCCCTGCCACCCGTGTTAGATGGATGTTGAGTAGCGTTTTAATAGCGGCCTGACTGTCCGTAAAAGAACGAATACTTTACTTTACGAATACTGTTTACTTAAAATAATGCATTAGATTAGTTTGTTTTATTGTTAATTTGTTATCCCTTGATTTTATTGTTCACTAAAGTCATAATTATTTAACATAAAATTAAGTGAGAAAGTATAATAAAAGGCTTAAGCTACAATTGTAAGGTTTAAGTTAAAGGTTAAGTAGCTGAGATTACGAATTTACAGCTGAAACTTAAAACAATAAGCATACTGATTTAAAATTAACAAAACAAAATGTAACAGTCATTTTTAACTTGCTAGGCTGTCGCTGAATTGAATTCGCGAGTCCAATGGCAATTAGTGACGTAAAATTCTAAAATTCAAATCCCGCATATTAGGAATTGTTTTACACAAAGTATTGAAATGCTGAATTTTGATCTGAACTTTAGTTTAATTTTTTGACGAATTTTCAACTTTAGTTAAGCGATAATTTAGACGAAATTTATGCTAAATGTTTTGCTGAATTTTAAGTGTAATTTTAAACTGAATTTAAGCTAAATTTTAGGCTGAATTATTTTAAGCTAAATTTTAGACTGAATTTTTGAATTTTGAGTCTGGTCTGAGGCTGAATTTATCGGAATTTAAAAATAAAATAATTGCTGAATTTTGGCCTAAACCTTAGGCGAATTTTTTGCTGAATTTTACGCTTAATTTGATCATAAATTGTATGCTTAATTTTTGCTTAATTTTAGGCAGAATTTTGATCTCAGTTTTAGGTTGATATGTATGGCAAATGTTTGACTGATTTTTAAGCTCAGCTTTATTCTTAATTTTATAATGGGGCTGAATTTTATGCAGAAGCTAGAACTTAATTTAGGCGGAATTTTAGACGTAATTTTCTAATGAATTTATGAATTTTCATATGTTAGACTGATTTATTTTTTAATATTTAAACAAAATTTACTATATTCAGAATTTAGATTATAATGAATTTTAATATTTTATGAATTTTAGGCTAAATTTTCTGTTAAATTTTAATCTGGTTTCTGCTGAAATTTTGCTGAATTTATGGTTGAGTTTTACGGTGACCTTTCTTTACTGAATTTTAGACTGAATTTTAAGCTGAACTTTGAGCTGATTTGTTTACTGATTTTATGCTGAATATGGTCAGTTACACGGCTAGAAATATCACTACAATTTTGTATACTACTTTCGGTATAAAGTTTTAGAATATCATGTTTCGTGTTAAATTGGATGCCTGTACCCATGTTACTGAAGCTTTTGACCTGTTTGGCTGTTGTTGTATAAGTAAATATATGTTGGTTAAAATAGAAATCAGTACTGTTAAAACTGTCACAACAACTTTATGACACAGGTGACAGGTTCTATCCCCATTGAAAAGACCAACAACCGAAGTTCTGATCACCTCGTGAAGTATCAGCCATGATGAAAATAGTATCAAATGCCCTACATATATTTGGGAATACACATCCATATGTTTTAGCCTTTTCCATTTCATTACTTAAATAATGCATTAGAATAGTTTGTTTCATTATTATCCTAGTTTTTAACAAATTCTGGCACGCATCACTTTCAATTTTTGTCAAGTGGTATAAATCTAGATATAATAGCTTTCATTGTTCACTAAAGTCATATTTGTTCAACTATCTAAAATTAAGTGACAAAATATAATAAAATACTAAAGCTACAATTGTATAGGGCTTAAGTTAAATGTTAAGTAGCTGAGATTACGAATTTACAACTGAGACTTAAAACAATAATCATCTTAATGCTAATTCTTTTGGCTTAAGGTACTGATTTAAAATTCCCAAAACCAAATGTAAAAGTCATTTTTAACTTGCCAGGATGTTGCTGAATTAAATTCTGATAACCCGCATAGTATTATAGGAATACAAAGTATTGTAATGCTGAATTTTGATCTGGACTTTGGATTAATTTTTCGCCGAATTTTCAACTTAAGCTAAGCGAAAATATAGAAGGAATTTTAGCTAAATTTTGATTTGAATTTTAGGTGGAACTTTAAACTGAATTTAAGGCTGAATTATGTACCGAAGTTTCGCTGTGTTTTAAACTGGATTTTAGTCAGAATTTTGCTTTGAATTTTTGCTGAATTTTAGGCTTAGCTTTTTGTTGAATTTTACTATGCATTTTAGGCTGCTAAATTTTACGTTTAATTTGATCATAAATTTTATGCTGAATTTTTGATTTGACTAAATTTTAAGCTCAGCTTTATTCTTAATTTTATAGTGAGGCTCAATTTTATGCTGAAGCTTGAACCTTATTTAGGCGGAATTTTAGACGTAAGTTTCTAATGAATTTATGAATTTTCATCCTTTTCGGATTTGAATTTTATGTTCTATTTTAGACTGATTTATTTTTTAATATCTAAACAAAATGTCTATTAATTCTATTTACTATATTCAGATTTAAGATTATAATGAATTTTTGAATTTTAGGCTATTAAATTTTAATTCTGGTTTTTGCTGAAATTTTTCTGAGCTTTGGCTGAGTTTTGCGCTGACCTTTTTTCCTGAATTTTAGACTGAATTTTAAACTGAATTGTTTACTAAATTTTTAGCTGAAAATGGTTTACTGATTTTATGCTGAATTATAGGCATGATTTTGAACTGAATTTTTTGTTGAATTTTGGTCTAAAATTTAGAATGTTAGAATGTTTATTTTTGGCTGGTTGCCTTCGAATTTAGAGCTATGGTCACGAGAGTTTCTCTCATTACGCGGTGTTGATTTCGATTCTCACTGCTGCCCAAAAATTAATTCCAACAAGCATCAACAGTCCTTATAAACTGATTGTATGTCAAATGCGTTCATTGAGCTAACCACCTTCAACGTTCGAACGGTATCGTTAAAGACGCAGTCTATAAATTTTCTTTAGTGATAGGCTTAATTTTACGCTGAATTTTAGAAGCATCTTAGTTTAAATTTCATGTTGAATTTTAGGCTGAAATTTTTGCTGAATTTTTCAAACTCGGAATTTAAATCAGACATCCGGTTACGATGTACTTTTAGTTTTTAATTCCGATATTCTATTTCAGGCCAACCTCACTGCAAAACGAAAAGGAAAGCTTCATTTGGTTTTTGTCGCAATAACTTCCAAATTTTTGCATTGTTTTAGATGAAACCTTCAGAAACTTCTTCTAGTCAAAAAATGTTTTCTAATAAAAAAAATCTAAATTCTAATAATAGATTATGAAATCTAAAATAGCATAGTACGTACGATCAAGTTTTAGATGCTTTTAGGTAAAACAATCCAAGCATTTAGGTGTTATTGCAAAAAAAAATTAAAAGCGGTTTTTCGTTTTGATTTCCTGTGGGTTTAGCGCTTTAGCCGTAGCTAAGAACGAAATCTATTCGTCGCCCAGTTTGCCTTATGTGACGTGTCAAAGGATGGGGAACGTTTTTAAAACAGTTTCGGCCCAAAAATTAACCAAACATTTGCTATGGTTGGCGGAAAGTTACTCTCGACACACTGACATAAAATTGGTTTAGGGTGTTACATTCCGTCGGTGCACAAGAAGAGTGACACAACCCAAAAATCAGCATTTTTGATTTATTTAACCTATAGAGTATGATTGGTTGTGATTAAGATCATATGTTGTTGTTGGGTTGTATCACTCTATGTGTGCGTCTCAGCTTAAACGTTTATTAGGTACATGCAGTTTTTAATTAACGAAACATCATCTACAAAGTTTATAACTCCAGTTTATCTCATTATGATATTGATGATTCAGAATTTACGTAAGATTTACACAAGTGTACACCTCACTTCAATTGTTTACAAAACAGTATTGTTTTCAGAAGTTTACTTTAGAATTGTCAACAATAGATAAAAAACAATTTAATCGATTGCCCCTAAATGTGGCGTCACAAATAATTGAATACTCTTATTAAATGTTGTTGTTGTCAATATAATTTTATTGTTGTTGTCAAAGAGAAATTAATTTAATTTAGGTTACAGACTTGTGAATTTCAAAATTTGCGAAATAGAAATATTAAATAAAAATGTCTCACCTTTTCTTAATTGCCGTTTCAAAATAATCATCAATCTTATTTTCGACAATCGGTAATGGTGCCCGCGGGCATATTTCCGTATCAATTTCAGCGATACACTGATCCAAGTGGCGCAATAATCGTGCCTTTGATCCAGCATCGGTTAATGTTGGAACACTCGGTAGCGGCGGTGGTTCTGGTGTCGCCAAATATCGGGCCACTTCTCGTGCACAATCCGTATATCCTGAACGATATTTATCCACCGCCGGATTATCTAGATTCCGATGCCGTTGAAAATGTCGTACAGTTAATTCTAATATATCGGCTTTCTCCAATTTTGTATGCTTTGGCTGTCCACCACCCGATTCAGTCTTATTATTTTTAGTCGTCGACTCTAAAATTAGAGCTTTTAAGATGGCCAAACTTTGATTGATACGTGCCCGTCGACGTTTCTCCATTAAAGGTTTGTTTGTACGTTTCAAGGTGTCTGGTGTTGATGTAGTCGCCGAGCTTACTAAACTTGTTGAATTATTTGTTGTAGCTGAATTTAGAGATGCTGTGCCTAGTGTTGTACTGCTAATTGAGGTGGATGGTGATGTTACCGAAATTGGTTGATGTAATATGTTGGTCAGAGTTTTAGTTGAAATGAGATCTGAAAAGAGATTTCCAAATCAAATAACCAAACACGCAAAAAATCACAATTTGTATGATAAGGACATAAAACCTTAAACTCAACAATTCAATACCAATCACCTTTTCAATAACACACACACACACACACACACAAAAACACAAAAATAAACCAAAATCCAATTCACATTTATTATAATGTCGTCGATAGAATGTTTTCGATGTTGATGATGATGATGTGCCACCATCAATTTTCAATCGTATACCAGTTTTCTCCCACACCGAAAGCAATTTTCTCGTTCCCAAACAACCCACAAAAGTATATATGTACAATGTAAGTAAATACAGCGTTATAAAATATAAGATCTCACCAGAGAGACAATTTTATGTCCATCCTTTTATATCCCAGTAGCATAATATCACGATCATGAAACTAATCCACCAACCCATCGCGCACTACCACGAATAAGATGGAAGAAGATTAAAAGGAATCAAGAGAAGTAATTTCGTGTGTTACCTCGTCGTCGTTATGATATATCCATTAGTGTATATCATTTCAGCCACCGCACGATTTGATTGATTAAAAAAATTTCATTCCAATCACAGAAAATCAATCATCGACGGTATTTATAGATCTATATACTACAAACCCACTTGTGCCCATCACTCACACACACACACACACACACACATAAAAAATGTTCCTCGTGATTCATCATAAAAACATACTCAATCATCGGAAACGGAATATATTCATTTATATGAAACCAAAGAAAGTTAAAAGTGTATATAAATACACAATTCACCCAATAAAAGCTTTGTATCCCCCCGCCCTCCCGCCTCCGCCATACCCGACGACAAAAAAAAAATAGAAAGCACACGAAAATCACAAAAAACCATCATCATATACCGCACCATATCGAAGAATAATATAATACCATAGCAGA
Organism: Tipula helvola; assembly: GCA_963556165.1. Classification (NCBI taxonomy): domain Eukaryota; kingdom Metazoa; phylum Arthropoda; class Insecta; order Diptera; family Tipulidae; genus Tipula; species Tipula helvola. The sequence goes on from OY744482.1 coordinate 102,998,380, forward strand.
ACAACAAAACCATCGTCACCATAAATTGTTTACCCCCTCCCCCAAATTTATATATTGTATATATCTCCTCTTCATCAAGTCAAAGAGCAATTGCTTGCTGTTTTTCTTTTTTTTCTCTCACCCCATAATTTGTTTTTCGGATAAAAGTTTATTTTACTCTGCTCGCTTTTTGCTTTTTTTTTTTTTTTTTTTGACGACTACCATCCGTCGTCGCCGCACACCATAAAATAGCAGCACAGAAAGTAGTCGTACATATATATACGGTCGTACAAATATTTAGAGAAAGAGGCAATAAGAAGGAGATGAGGAAGGGACATACATAAAACACAAAAACCAGCAACACCAACAACAACAACCAAATATAAGTTGAAAGCGTATAACGAGTTAACACGACGTGCTCATTACTTTAAACCCAGTAAACATACATAGCTACGTATATATGTATACCTCTAGCTATTGTGTGCCGCGTACATTATAATGGTGTTGTTGTTGTTGTAATTTAACTCGTTTTTTTGTGTTTTTTTATTTCTCACCCCAAATGCGGCGAATTTTCTTTTTTTTTTGCTTTTTATTCCACTCACTCCTGTCGCACACGGTATATAACGACGACGGAACGTTGTATTTTTTTTTTTTGTACTTGTGGCGCAATGTCGCGGCTTTTGTAAAGAGTACACAAAAAAAAAAAAAAAGATGAATTGAATATGTTTCGTATGTTCATTGGTGTTGTTGTTGTTGTTATTTTTGATGTGGTGAATTTTCCAAAAAAAAAAGGGGGGAGGGTAAATTTATTTTTTTTTTTTTGATTGAAAGTTTTTTTTTGCGCGTTGTGTTTTGTCGGTTGTGTTATTATATTTGATGTGATAATTTATGAGCGCGCGTTTGTATGTATCGGGGGAAGGGAAGGTGTGAAGTAGGACGAGGGGTTAAATATTCGAAACCTGTTTTTTTTTTGCTATAAAATATATACACACAAATACATACTATAAATTGGGAGCGTGCACACGCCAACGGTGTCATAATTTGTGTGTTTACGATAATTATTGGTTTTTATTTTTTGTCGTATGTATATGTATATCCTCTTGACGTCGGAAAATTTAACCGGCGGGAATTTTTTTTTTTGTTTTATTTTCTATAAACCTATACAATACATATTGTTCACACACCTGTTCCCGTTTTATTATTTTTTGTTGCGTAATCCTTATCCCTTTTGGCGGTCATTTTATTTTTACACTCCGAACGCACTAATTATTGTATTTATGCGCGCGGTGGTTTATCCAGAAGCACGCACACACAAACACCCACACACGATTAGTTTTAATCATCCACTAAATCCACTAAAATTATAAAAATTTTCCACTTAACACAAGCACATCATTATAAATTAATATTTTAAAATTTTCACTAATTTTCCACCAAAATTGTTTATTTTCGAATTATTTCACAAACACGAACGGAACAAAAATTTTTTTTTTTTTTTGCCAACGATCCATTAAATCGTGTGTCTACAATAAGACTGAATGAAAATTTGTAATAGGAAAACGAATTTTCCGTTTCATATTTTCTTGGTGTTGTTGTTTTTGTTGTTGTTATTGTTGTAAATATGGGTGTTATGGTGCTAGTGACTTGTGTATGTATATTTATACATAATCGTTCAGCAGTAGCAGCAGTAACAGCAGTATTTCAGTCAACATTAATTTGGAAAATGGAAAAACAAAAACAAACAAAAAAAATTGTTTTCATTCCATGTGAAAATTCTACCTTTCACACACAGATACACAACAACAATATGTGTATATATGTATATACACACACACACAAAAGTTGAGTAAAGTGAAATGTTATCATTAATTTCTCCACTTTTTGTTGTACTCTTATGTTTGGTTTTGTTATTTCATATATCCTTTTTGGTTTTTCATTTTTTCCGATTTTTCCGATTTTTGTTTTAAGTTTGCTGTTTGGAATGATGATCGTATTACTCTTCTCTCTCTCTCGTAATATCTCTGCGGATGTGTGTTTGTGTGAAGCGTACAAAAAACACGACGTGTTGTTGTAATAAAGGAAAAAGGGAAAATGTATGTGTATACAATTTTCCGATTGTCGAATGTTAAAAAATAAATAAAAAAACTCAAATAAAATACGAAGATAGAAAAAATATGTCAAATGATTAGGGGTTGTAATGTTAGGGTATGTTATTGTAATGATTTATGGCAATTTAAGTCAAATGGGTTTGCTGCTGCTTGCTTTTTTGTTCGTTTGCACTTTAAATGAGCTTTTAATGATTTTGTTTTATTTTTTTTTTGTTTTCGTCATTTCGGTCGCTCATCGTTGTCGTCTGTGTGGGTATGTATTGTATATGTATGTAAATTAGTTAGTGAATAAAATATTTTGTGCAAAGTGGATGGGTGTTTTGGTCTGCCGTCACTATGCTAATTGGTGATGTAAATTTTCAAGTACACAACAGTTGAGAAATTATAAATTTAACCAATAAATAAGCGGTGAATTGTCAAATTTTCTAAAAAATACTTTAGATAGGATTTAGGATATGTAGTTGTGTAAAAGCTTTGTGAAATTACTTTCAAAACATCTAGTTATTAAATGCTGTGATTTTTTATAAGTCTCGATAGATCTATCCAGATATTTGCAAAAATAAAAAATGGGAAATTGTAGCTACTTCTATCATCCACTTAAAAATACTGGCAGTCTGGCACTCGCAGCACTAAGAATTGTGTTTATTTTGACAATGCTACGTCATTGTTTGTTTCATTATATTTTGTTATTCCAAAAGTATAAATAAATGAGGAATAGTGCGAATACATTTTATCCGTATATAAAAATGAGACGGACATATTACAACTTTTTTTTCTTTCAAAATGTTACTATGATCTTTTAAATTTTGAGCAACTTTTACGAAAAATGATAAACAGGTTCATTTTTCGATTTTTCCATTCTTTTTCGCCAAAAAAAACTTGTGGATTGCGGTAAATAGTATTAAATAACACATTTTGAATATGCCTCTTCATAATTGACGGAAATAATAATAAAATTTATTCTTTTATCGTACGTCTTCTGTCTTTTAAAATAGCAAATGATTAAATGTAAATCAGCTACTAGTTTCCTATTGTATGATAGATGTACTAAAAATTGACTTTGGTATGCTTCCATACTAAAATACAAATTTTTAATATGTGTCTTTACTCATAAAAGGGAAAATCTGTAGTCTCGATAGCATTTCTGGATAAAAATCAAGATTTTCATGTGCAATTAATAAGTTGTGTAATTGAAGGAAATGAATTAAAAACGATAAAATGTGGAATAAAAAATTATGCTTGATTAAAATAAACTGAATCAATTGCAGTTTAACCACAAAAATAGTGAACATCTGGATGCGATCTATTGAGATTTATCGAGACTTATAAAAAAACACGGCAATAGAAGAAGAATTATAATTTAAAACCAACCGATACTTGAAACAAACTTTGAGCTAGTCGTTAAACAATATCAAGCAGCGCAAAAATTGGAAATGTTGGGAGATGGGAACAAGTTCACCACCTGATTGGTTAGTTTCAGATTTAAATAAACTAGATGACAAAATAATGATCAATCCAGGACTATATAAAGCTAGCCGAAACAAAACAGCCGTTAACATTCTCACTAATGAGCCAGAACCCCCAAAATTATTACCAAAACTAAAATTAAAATGCAATAATTTCGAATCACTAAACCCAATACCTATGTCTGGGAATTCCCGCCTCAGCAAGGAAGAAATCAAAAGTTTAATAAGAACAAATCACCTGAGCGACTTAGAGACAACTTGTATCCTCACCCATCTGGGTTGTCCCGAAGAAGGTTATCGACTACAGGAAACTCAATGAGAAACTATAAATGACAAGTTAGCTATTCCTCAAATTGAAGAGATACTAGACAACTTGGGGAAAACCAGTATATTTCACCACCCTTGACCTAAAGCCTGGGTTCCACAGATACCAATGGATACTCAATCGCAAGAGAAAACAGTATTCTAGTCCGATAAAGGGCATTTCGCATTTTGTCGGATGCCATTTGGGCTAAAAAATGCACCAGCGACATTCCAACGAGCCATCAACAGTGTTTTACATGGTTTAGTTGGTAGAATATGTCATGTCTATTTAGACATCATCATAGTGGGGAAAAACTTAAACACCCAAAATTAGAAGAGACTATTTAAAAAATGGAAAAACAAAATATTAGAAAAGAGGAACCACCAGCACTTTTAGAAAACAAACCAGGGTTCCTTAAGCCAAATATTCGGACTAAAACTCAACCTAGAGTAGTTAAACATAACATAACAAACGTAGCCTTTAAAACAAATAAAGTAAAATTTGTATCTCAAATAATTAAAATGTTCAGGAAAATCCTAAAATTAGTACATATGTACTTGTAATCAGTTTAACAAATCTCGAATTGTTAAGAATGAACTAAATGATAACTTAGAATTGCATAATACAATAGAACATAAATACAAAAAATTAGTCAACAACCTTCATCAAATAAAGCCAAACCAAAGCACAAGGCACAAACGGTGGAACGCATTAGGCTCAACCTGAAAATGGTTAACATACAACCAGCTCGCTCAACATTATCGTATAATTAATAGAATACTGAACGATTTAATAAACGAAAATAACCAACAACTCAAGATAAACGAGCAGATCAACAAACGAATTCAGATAGCAGATACCGTGAACAGAGCATTGATCAACACCAACAGAATCATCCTAAAAGAAATCGAGATGATGGCAACAATAAGAAGATATTCAGGATGCAATTATCAAAACAAAATTGGAATTCCAGAGCAATAAAATCCTAACAATGAAAGCAATCATTATGATCAAACATATTTTAACCAAATAAGGAATAAATATCACTTTGCCAGATGAAGCACTCCAACTAATCAGAAACTTTTCACAAAAGAATTCCGAGAGAAATGTATAAAACCGCTAATAATGGGAACCCACAGCCTCTGTAATGTCACTACAGAAACGGAAGCAACAATACAATACATTGCCGAAGACAAAATCCTAATTAACAACTACAAGAACGAAGATTTATATTCAGACTGCGGGCCAAATAACCGAACAATAACAGGCAGATTCTTAATAAAAATTTTGGAGTTGTACAATAATCTTTAACAACTAAAAGTTTCATTTCTATGAGATAAGACGCGAAACACAGGTGATCCAAGATGCACTACACAATGTGAAAGCAACTCGTAAACTAATCCCCGAATTAAACATCGATGTGGTCCAACAGGAAAACATAGAGAATAGGAGAAAAATAAAGCACGTATTTATCAAGGGGGATTCAAAAGGGACAAAAATAACAATGCAGAACTCACCAGTATTAAAACCAAATCCAAAACAAACTACAAGTTGTTCAGAGATATTAAAGAAATACGGGATCAAACAAAAGACCGAGGACGTCCTTTAAGGTACACGTGGAGAACAATAAAGACTCTGGTAATGACGAAAAAGGAATTGGTGATATTGTGTTCAACAATTTATTGTATGACCGAGATGATGTAATTTTTTATTTTGAAGTTAATATTTCCGAAAATTGTAAGAGAATTTAATCCAGTTTCGAACTGATGAGCTTATGATTATGAAAAAAATCAATCTTCTCATCAGGCCGCGGCGACTGGACTGATTGTAACACAATTTTTCATTCTATATATTATACAGAATGTACTGTGCAGGTTGTATTAGCGAATTGTACAAATACAACTACAGTAAGTCCTCGACTTACGTGATTAATTCGTTCCAAAGGTTTTCGCGTAAGTCGAAAAATCGCGCAAGTCGAACAAACCTTAAATTCGTGAAATTTTTGTTAGTTTTAAGTACGAATTCACGTAAGTTGAATTCGCGTAAGTCGAGGACTGTACGAATTCACGTAAGTCGAATTCGCGTAAGTCGAGGACTTACTGTAAACTCTCTTACAATTTTTTTCGTCACATTCACACAGCGCTATTCCTGTGTAAGTAAATTTAATAATTTTCTTTTTCTTTTTTTAATTTGAATTAATTATACGTTATACGTTATTGGTTATACGAATCAAAAATAATTAATTCAAATTAAAAAAACAAAATTTGAAATTTGGAATTTGGAATTTGAAGTTTGGTATTTGAAGTTTGGAATTTGAAATTAAAAATTTGGGATTTGCAATTTGGAATTTGAATTTTTTTTTTTTTTTGGTTTTATTTTTTTTTTTTTTTATTTATTTTTATTTATTTCATTACAAAAATTATAACTATATCACATACACATATAATTACGAAAAAAAACATGAAATAAACAAGGAAGTGCCTTTTGACCCACAAGGTCAGTAGCAGGCATCCCTTTAGCTAATAATAATAAAATACAACAATTGGAATAATAATAGTTTAAAAAAATACTACACAATACAACCAATACGATGTAAATAATCATATAAGAAAAAATAATTTAAGCAATTTAAAAAGATTTGTTATAAAAAAAAACAAAAAAAAATTTAGTTTAGTTTTAAATTATTGAACCCCTCATTTCAAAGACAACATCATTCCCTATTCATGCAAAAATTTACTTCTCCTCAAATAACTAGCATACAAAATTATAAGTGAAAAATTAAATAATGATTCTAAACAAAAAATCAATATTACTAAATTGGACTAGCCAAACTTTCAAACTTGCCAGGAATTTAGATTTAGAATGCAATTTGGAATTTGTAGTTCGGAAATTGAAATTTGGAATATAAATTTTGGAATTTGGGGATTTGGGATTTGGAATTTGGAATTTGGGATTTGAAATTTGGAATATAAATTTTGGATTTTGGAATTTGGGGATTTGGGATTTGGAATTTGGAATTTAAAATTTGGAATTTGAAATTTAAGATTTATAATTTTGAATTTTTGAATTTGGAATTTGATTTTTGGAATATGTCGTTCGGAATTTGAAATTTGGAATATAAATTTTGAATTTTGGAATTTGGGGATTTGGAATTTGGAATTTTAAATTTGGAATTTAAAATTTGGAATTTGAAATTTAAGATTTAAAATTTTGAACTTTTGAATTTGAAATTTGGAATTTGAAGTTTGGAATTTGAAATTTGGGAATTTGTTATTTGTAATTTATAATTTGAAATTTGGAATATGTAGTTCGGAATTTGAAATTTGGAATATGTATACATTTTGGGGATTTGGAATTTGGAATTTGAAATTTGGGATTTAAAATTTTGAATTTTTGAATTTGGAATTTTAAATTTGGAATATGTTGTTCGGAATTTGAAATTTGGAATATAAATTTTGAATTTTGGAATTTGGGGATTTGGGATTTGGAATTTGGAATTTGAAATTTGGAATTTGGAATTTGAAATTTAAAATATGGAATTTAAGATTTAAAATTTGGAATTTTTGAATTTGGAATTTGGAGTTTGAAATTTGGAATAAGTAGTTCGGAATTTGGAATATACATTTTGAATTTTGGAATTTAGGGATTTGGGATTTGGAATTTGGAATTTGGAATTTGAATATTGGAATTTGAAGTTTGGAATTTGAAATTTGGAATTTGGAATTTGGGATTTGTAATTTGGAATTTGAAATTTGGAGTATGTAGTCCGGAATTTGAAATTTGGAATATAAATTTTGAAATTTGGGGATTTGGGATTTGGGATTTGGAATTTGGAATTTGGAATTTGAAATTTGTGATTTGAAATTTTGAATTTGAAATTTGAGATTTAAGATTTAAAATTTTAAATTTTTTAATTTGGTATTTGAAATTTGGAATACATATGTACTTCGGAATTTGAAATTTGGAGTATAAATTTTGAATTTTGAAATTTGGGGATTTAGGATTTGGAATTTGAAATTTGAAATTTGGAATTTAAAATTTTGAATTTGAAATGTAAGATTTAAAATTTTGAATTTTTGAATTTGGAATTTGATATTTGGAATATGTTGTTCGGAATTTGAAATTTGGAATATAAATTTTGAATTTTGGAATTTGAAATTTGAAATTTGAAATTTAAAATTTTGAATTTGAAATTAAGATTTAAGATTAAAAATTTTTAATTTTGGAATTTGGAGTTTGAAATTTGGAATATGTAGTTCGGAATTTGAAATTTGGAATCTAAATTTTGGTTTTGGGAATTTGGGGATTTGGAATTTAGAATTTAGAATTGGAAATTTGGAATTTGTCACTTGGAATTTGAAATTTAAGATTTAGCATTTAATTATTTTGAATTTGGATTTTTGAATTTGGAATTTGAAGTTTGGAATATGTAGTTCGGAATTTGAAATTTGGAATATAAATTTTGAATTGTGGAATTTGGGGATTTGGGATTTGGAATTTGGAATTTGAAATTTGGTATTTAAAATTTGGAATTTGAAATGGAAGATTTAAGATTTAAAATTTTGAATTTTTGAATTTGGAATTTGAAATTTGGAATTTGAAGTTTGGAATTTGGGATTTGTAATTTGGAATTTGAAATTTGGAATATGTATGTAGTTCGGAATTTGAAATTTGGAATTTAAATTTTTGAATTTGGGGTTTGGAATTTGGATTTAAAATTTTGAATTTTTGAATTTGGAATTTGAAATTTGGAATTTGAAGTTTGGAATTTGAAATTTGAAATTTGGAATTTAAAATTTTGAATTTGAAATTTGAGATTTAAGATTTAAAATTTTAAATTTTTGAATTTGGAATTTGAAATTTGGACTATGTTTCTGAATTTGAAATTTTTATTATAAATTTTGGATTTTGGAATTTGGGGATTTGGAATTTGGAATTCAAATTTGAAATTTGGAATTTAAAATATGGAATTTAAGATTTAAAATTTGGAATTTTTAAATTGGGAATTTGGAATATGTAGTTCGGAATTTGAAATTTGGAATATAAATTTTGAATTTTGGAATTTGGGATTTGGAATATAAAATTTGAAATTTGGAATTTAAAATTTGGAATTTGAAATGTAAGATTTGAGATTTAAAATTTTGAATTTTTGAATTTGGAATTTGAAATTTGGAATATGTTGTTCGGAATTTGAAATTTGGAATATAAATTTTGAATTTTGGAATTTGAAATTTGAAATTTAAAATTTTGAATTTGAAATTAAGATTTAAAATTTGGAATTTTGGAATTTGAAATTTGGAATATGTAGTTCGGAATTTGAAATTTGGAATCTAAATTTTGGATTTTGGAATTTGGGGATTTGGGATTTGGAAATTTGGAATTTGACACTTGGAATTTGAAATTTAAGATTTAGCATTTAATTTTTTTGAATTTGGATTTTTGAATTTGGAATTTGAAATTTGGAATTTGAAATTTGAAATTTGAAATTTGAAATTTGAAATTTGAAATTTGAAATTTGGAATTTGGATTTTGGGATTTGGAATTTGGAATTTGAAATTTGTAATATGTAGTTCGGAATTTAAAATTTGGAATATAAATTTTGAAATTTGGTGATTTGAGATTTAAGATTTAAAATTTTAAATTTTTAAATTTGGGATCTAAAATTTTGCATTTGAAATTTGAGATTTAAGATTTGAAATTTTCAATTTTTGAATTTGGAATTTGAAATTTGTAATATGTAGTTCGGAATTTGAAATTTGGAATATAAATTTTGAATTTTGAAATTTGGGGATTTGGAATATAAAATTTGAAATTTGGAATTTAAAATTTGGAATTTGAAATGTAAGATTTAAGATTTAAAATTTTGAATTTTTGAATTTGGAATTTGAAAATGTTGTTCGGAATTTGAAATTTGGAATACAAATTTTGAATTTTGGAATTTGAAATTTGAAATTTAAAATTTTGAATTTGAAATTAAGATTTAAAATTTGGAATTTTGGAATTTGAAATTTGGAATATGTAGTTCGGAATTTAAAATTTGGAATCTAAATTTTGGATTTTGGAATTTGGGGATTTGGGATTTGGAAATTTGGAATTTGACACTTGGAATTTGAAATTTAAGATTTAGCATTTAATTTTTTTGAATTTGGATTTTTGAATTTGGAATTTGAAATTTGGAATATGTAGTTCGGAATTTCAAATTTGGAATATAAATTTTGAAATTTGGTGATTTGAGATTTAAGATTTAAAATTTTCAATTTTTGAATTTGAAATTTGTAATATGTTGTTCGGAATTTGAAATTTGGAATATAAATTTTGAATTTTGGAATTTGGGGATCTGGGATTTGGAATTTGGAATTTGAAATTTGAAGTTTTGAATTTAAAATTTGGAATTTAAGATTTAAAATTTTGAATTGTTGAATTTGGAATTTTAAATTTGGAATATGTTGTTCGGAATTTGAAATTTGGAATATAAATTTTGAATTTTGAAATTTGAGGATTTAGGATTTGGAATTTGGAATTTGAAATTTAAGATTTAAGATTTTAAATTTTGAATTTTTGAATTTGGAATTTGAAATTTGGAATATGTAGGTCGGAATTTGAAATTTGGAATATAAATTTTGAATTTTCGAATTTGGGGATTTGGGATTTGGAATTTGGAATTTGGAATTTGAAATTTGGAATTTGGAATTTGAAATTTAAGATTTAAGATTTAAAATTTTGAATTTTTGAATTTGGAATTTGAAATTTGGAATTTGAAGTTTGGAATTTGAAATTTGAAATTTGGGATTTGTAATTTGGAATTTGAAATTTGGAATATGTATGTAGTTCGGAATTTGAAATTTGGAATTTAAATTTTGGAATTTGTGGTTTGGAATTTGGAATTTTAAATTTGGGATTTAAAATTTTGAATTTGAAATTTGAGATTTAAGATTTAAAATTTTAAATTTTTGAATTTGGAATTTGAAATTTGGAATATGTTTCCGAATTTGAAATTTGGAATATAAATTTTGGATTTTAGAATTTGGGGATTTGGGATTTGGAATTTGGAATTTAAAATATGGAATTTAAGATTTAAAATTTGGAATTTTTGAATTTGGAATTTGGAATATGTAGTTCGGAATTTGAAATTTGGAATATAAATTTTGAATTTTGGAATTTGGGGATTTTGGATTTCGAATTTGGAATTTGAAATTTGGAATTTGAAATTTGGAATTTGGAATTTGAAATTTGGAATTTGGGATTTGGAATTTTGAATTTGAAATATGAGATTTTAGATTTAAAATTTTAAATTTTTGAATTTGGAATTTGAAATTTGGAATATGTAGTTCGGAATTTGAAATTTGGAATATAAATTTTGAATTTTGGAATTTGAAATTTAAAATTTTGAATTTGAAATTAAGATTTAAGATTTAAAATTTGGAATTTTGGAATTTGGAATTTGAAATTTGGAATCTAAATTTTGAATTTTGGAATTTGGGGATTTAGGATTTGGAATTTGAAATTTAGAATTGAAAATTTGAAATTTGACATTTGGAGTTTGAAATTTAAGATTTAGCATTTCATTTTTTTAATCGTCCAAAGTGAAAAGTTTTTGGATTCAAATAGTTTGTTCATAACATTGTTAGTTGGGGCAAGGTTAACAAAAGTTTCAGATTTCTAAATCAAAATGATTCTGAATTTAAATTTATACATCTACTAGCGGGAATTTTGTTTAGCAGGTTGTGCGTTTAAAATTAAATTAAAGTTTATGAGCCAAATCATATATTTGTGTTAATTGTTTGTCATATATAGTACTAATAAGAATACTGAAATTATTTTATTTAATTTAGTATACAACTTAAAGCTGTTATTATTTAATGAGTTTCAGATCTAATTTAAATTATTTCGCACTAGGATTTTAAGCAGAATAGCAGAATAGCTATAGATTTAAATTTTATAGGGATTCAGATTTTTCAGTTTTAATTCATAATTTAGAATTAAAAATTTTTATGCATCTCGAATTTCTGTTTAATTTGCTGTTCTTTTAATTTAGGTGCCAAATTTAAGGGTAGTAAGGGCTGATTTTAAATAAAGAATTAATTTTGAAGTAAATTGAATTTTCGGTTTCACCGAATTTAGTGAAATTAAATTAATTTTTGTTACGCTTAAGTTGAATTAAATTTATTGAAATGAATATTTCGATGTAATCGAAGCATTAATGTTATAATGTTGGTATTGTTGTTGGTATTGCTATCGATATGAATATTGATATTGGTATTTATGTTGATATTGGTATTTTTATTAAGATTAATAAATTAATAATTACTCGTTTAAATGATTTTAGTTTAGAATAACCTGAGAAACTCGACCAAGCTGGCATTAGCTAGTAGTTGCTTTAATTATTGTTTTACAAACTATTTATGTTAATTTATTTGTAGTACAAAAAGAAGAATTTATAATTTATTTCAGAGAATTTAATTTACAGTAAGGGGCCAAACTATTATGAAGTTTTTAAAAATGAAGTATTCAGAGAAAATATGTTTTAAAAAACATGGTTTCTTTACTTTAACTGATTAAAATAGATTTATATCCTTCATAATATTAAAAAAATAAAAAAAATAACAAATGCAACTGGCTTATTATTTAGTCCAACTTCCAGATTTTTTAAGCAAAACTGAAGCACGACGCGGCATACTGTTGATATAGTTTATGATGATATTCTTGATTACGGGGTCATTTTACTTTGGTTGTGATGATTTTTGCGAAAATTTCTGTTTTATTATAGCCCAGTCTGGTGAATTACTCGCATAATTCAGAATGGGAATTTTGTTTTGGCTCCATCTTGTTGAAAGATGTAGTTTTGATTTCGGCGGAGGATTTGTAGAAGTTCAGGCACCAGCACTGTATCCAGAAGCTGAGTAGATTTCTCGGCGTTCATCGTTCCTTCGACAAAGAGCAGTGGTCTCGGGCCTTCTATTGTGTTACAGCCCCAAATCATTACTGAAGTTGGATGTTTTACCCGTTGAGTAATGCAGGTCTCATGTAACCGATCATTCCACCCACGTTTAAGGAATATATTTCGCTATAATTTGAATCAGAGAATTGTCCGAGAAAAAAGTCCATCAAAAACAGTAACATTAAAAAATTATTTAAAATAAGCCTTAAATTGTTGATTACATTTTTCCAATCTACTCTCGAAAATAGTTTACAAAGATTAACCAATGTATCACGTTTGGCCATCATTGCACCATTTTATTTTTACTTAATAGTTGGGAGACATCTTTTCATGTCGAATTCTTTGAATCGACGCCATAGCCTTCTGGCAGAGATTTTGGCAGTTTCTTCATTAAGAATATTATTTATTGCATTTGATAAATTTATGCGATGATTAAGAAAGGGTTTCAGAATGATTTTGCCTTCTCTTTTGAACGTAACTCACTTTCGTGATTCACCGCCTTGCTGTTGCCTCTTAATGTTTGACGCTGAAGATTTCGTAATTCCAACTAATTCGGCAATTTTACATTGGCTTAAGGCGGATTATTTCAACAGTCGTGTTATAGACCGTTTTGTATCCTCAAAATAACTTGTTTTCGCTCCGTGACTATTGTGATTCAATAAACGCAAATTTAGATATGTAAACGGAATTGAAATACATAAAATATAAAGGGATGAAATCCCATGAAGTGATCAGAATTTCGGTCTAGATTAATTCAACTCCCAAATCAACCCCGGAATAAACCTATTAAGTCAATCTTCAGCTCAACCTCCAACTCAATCGCAACACAATCCTAAATGCAATCACCAAATTAACTGCCAAATCGACCCTCAACTCAATCACATTTGCCAAATGTCACAAAATCCGTTAAGAAATAGAAAAGTTCTGTCTTAATTAGCCATATTCCAATAATTAACCCCAAAATCATTTCAGAATCCCTTTTCCAAGACGTATGTCAAATTTCATGTCTATTTTGTTCGGAAACCGATTAATCATCCTACTTCACATGTCCCCATATTGGAACGTTTCGTTTGTTGACTGTTAAAGGTTAACAAGGCCAATTCAGTTGGCATAATCGGTTTTCCTAATTGGCCTTATTCCAGAAATTCATCTAAAAATCATTTTAGAATACCATTTCCATCCTCCACAAAATTCTTCATTATAAATAAGTAACTTGAAATACATTTAAAAAAATTTACCTCTTGAGATAATGAGAGGCGATTCATTGACATAAGCTGCCGTTTATATCGGGTCAATTGACTTTGGGCGAATCGAAAATAATTACTGCTCGTCGTTTTTATAATTTGGAAAGACATCTCGGAAAATCGGTAATATCTATCATAAAGGTGGAACCAGTCGTACAGAGTGATCTGTTTTTAATTTTAATCCGTTTCCGAGAATTCAGCGCTGATATTTCCAAAATGTACCGGCAAATTCAAATAAACCAGGACGACCACAGATGTCAATTAATTGTGCGGCAAGATTGTTTGGTTAAACCCCTCACCACATTTAAGCTGACAACTGTTACATTCAGCAGCTCCATATGTAACAATTTTCAGCTGAAAGCGCATATGGGGCTGTTATTTACTCTGTCCATCTTAACTATTAAACGGTACTGGATAAATTCCAATCGAGTCACTGCCGTGAAATAAATTTCGAAACCAGAAAATCGGCTGCCCATCTGATTTAATTTCACACACAGACCGACTCCAGTATCAGTTCCAATGGTCCTGCGTTTCTAGTTCAACAACGGTGTGCAAGAAGGTGTTCCAAGAATGCAAGGAGTGTTTTCTGATGGGCCCAATTCCCATGACACAACAGATGGGAAAATTCATTCAAACTGTCAACGAAATATCTGCCTCATTTATGCCTTATCAATGTTTCAATATAATCGTATCAAATTCACTACTTCACTATGTGGAAATATGTAGGTCAATAGACGTACAACTATACGTTGGCCCACCTACATATTCTCTCCTCTGCAGCTGCAATGATTTGTAATGGTAGGTTATGCTAAAAGTATTATCGATTGCAGGCGGAAGATCGGATGAAAATTCAAATGATCTCGATATGAGAGAAGACTTGTTGAATTATATCCAGTGATTGTGAGTAGATATTTTATGATTTGTGTGGATGCACTGTTTTCGTTATGTTGAAGCGCTTCTGAAGGCAAATTGAATGTGGAGGAGGATCGAATTCAGAGAAGACTCTGAGAAGAACAAAGGAAACAAAGTTAACAACACATTTTTGTCCCTTTAATGATGTAATTATCAGTGATAGGCAGGAGGTTATGCAAAATGCCTTTAAAGATTCGTTAGCGCTTTTATGGACTATGTGGGTTTATATACACTCTTGGCCATTATCGCGAGACTTGTACATTGGAATATGATTTAACCCACTTGTTTTCAAATACCAGTTAATACTCTAAACTATAAGTAAATAAGATATATACATTACTAAGTACTTAAGAAATCAGTACAAAAAAAAAATCCCATTACAATAATTTTATAAAGACTCCCACATATACAACAAAATATTACAAAACTCTTTAGTTCTTATGAAATAATAATTAAAAAATCCCACGACTCCTATCAAACCATAACCAACAAAAGTCATAGAATTCCCACAACACCCAAAAGCAAAATAAAATGAAATAAATTTTCTTCTCGTCGTCTTGATTTGCTTTAAACCAAAAAACAAAAAAACTTCACAACAATCAGTAATATAAAATATGTACACAACATTGTTGTCTCAATGTACCCCTAAAAAAATTGTGTTCCGTTCGAGTCATGTACATAATCTGTATGTATACGGGGGAGGTGGTAATGGGTGGATGGATGTCTCTACCCCTTCACAAAGCTATATAGAATCGAATATAAGAATGAAAAGCATCAACAGACACACACCTACTGTATACACAAACACACACACAGAGAGCGATGTACAAAAATAAAATTCTCGTATCTAATCTTTCCATCAGACCAAAATCATTTATTCGTTTGGTTTTTATTTCCCATAAAAATTTGTTGATGAATTTTTTTTTTCTGTTCTTGCTCCCATGTACATATTATATACATACTCGTATATCCATGAAGATGGGAAAATCATTTTCCACTTTACTTCTTCACTGTATACTTGTTAAAACTATGTGATGTATGATTTATATAAAAACCGCACAACGAATTTCTCAAAATGTATTGCTTTTGTGAAAAATGCATCAAGAATTCCAAAAACACCTTTTTCCCTCCTCATTTCATTTTCTCACACTTTGCAACAAAAAGCTTTTTTATTATAATCATCACCGCGCACCATTATGTACATACAATATAAAGCAAAGTTAAAGGGTATCGTGTTTTAATGCTGCCGGGGCGAAAATAGATTTTATTCTATAATACCTACAGCAAAAGGTGTTATATGCACACAATTTTTGGTTTTTGAGAATATTATTTCCCGGTCGGTCGTATTGTTACCGTTCTTTTGATGCGGGCGATTAAATTAACAAAATGAACAAAAATTTTATATTAAAACTCATAATCATTTTGGCATCGTGTATATGTACACAATGAACCCACAAAGTGTTGGGGTATTATACACAATGATTGTTATGTTGATTGTATGTATGTATGTGTGTGTGTTTATGGGCGAAGTGTGGGAGGATGTGGCAGTAGCACCAAGTAGCACAAGACAAATGAATGGAATAAAAAAATTATGTCTTAATTTCGTTTTTTTTTTTTGTTCTTCACTGCTTAAATTTCTGCTTTCGTAATTAATTTGCGGGGGTGATTAAGATTTTCTTCTGCTCTTCTTGTTAGTGAATAAATTGAATCGATTGTGTGTGCTGGTAATTAACGCCAAGATATTTTCTGTGATATTTATTGCTATAAGTATTGCATTTATCATTTAGAAGAATAAACCTAAACCAAGCAGATTGGAAATCAATCTGCCGGTTGATCGATACTTGAAAAAATTTAAATTGTAATAAATTTCGCGTTTAATATTTCTTCGGTCTAAAAATACCAAAGTATTGAAATCCTGTCAAAAATGAGTAAAAATTTGGTTGGTCCAAAATCATTTTCTCGACGTTTTGAAACCCTCTGAGTTAAAAAAAAAAAAAACAAAAAAAAATGTCAGTCC
The DNA here is from genome assembly GCA_963556165.1 of Tipula helvola. Classification (NCBI taxonomy): domain Eukaryota; kingdom Metazoa; phylum Arthropoda; class Insecta; order Diptera; family Tipulidae; genus Tipula; species Tipula helvola. The sequence continues at coordinate 103,015,348 of OY744482.1, forward strand.
GTCTGTCTGGACATTAGGACGTCTGTATATCTGGATGTCTGGATGCATCCTGAATGTCTGTACCCATGATTCTTGAGAACGGCTGGTCTGATTTGGATTTTTTTTCGCTAATCTGTTTATATGGTCAAAGCGGAGAATTGAAAAGCTTTTAAACCTGTACGTCAAGAGGGTGAGGTATCTGCCATACTAATTGATCCAAAATCATCTGGTTTTATAAATATTTACCAATTTTTTATGTATGATATGTTGGTTTGAATATTGAGTTGGATACTGAAATTGCGGGTTGAATTGAAAGTTAAGCTAGGGTCAATTTACGGGTTCAGTTCAAGTTGAGTTGAAGTTGAGTTGGGTTGGATTAGGATATGCTGATCAGTTGGATTCCATTTGCGAGCTAAATTGAGGCTGAGCTGGGTTGGATTAGGTTTCGTATCTCGTTAAAACGAAAAATAATAAAATTAATGCAAAATTGTATAAAAAATTAAAATAAAAAAAAGGGTATAGTTTTAACGGGCGTAATCTTGAGATTGCAATGTGTCAAGTGACAAAATCAGAGACAAAGGAAATGAAATTGTTTTGCCAGGAACTTCATATTAAAAATATAAAAAATGGAATCGAATTTTGATTTATAACAGGTGTAGTACGAAATTTCGTCATAATTTAAATTTTTCTGATCATTTAGTTGCCGATATGTTTTAAAAAAGGTATAATATCAAAGGGCTCATCTGTACCTGAGTACCGAAAATGTAAATAAAATGAAGCCACATGTAAATAATAATTTTACAGATGGTACTAAACTTTTATCTGATGTTAATGTTCTAAATCGTTCTCCATCAGTGGCGTAAGTAGGTACCCGCAGCACCAGCAGTCGGGGGAGGCCCACGGTTAAAAGGCCCCACGAGAGTTATCAGGCGTTAGAATATTAGTTTAAAATCAAGATCAAATCGGTAGCTTATTTGCAAAACGAGACTTTCTAGGATTTTTTTTAAAAAAGTGGTCGAGTGGCGCTTCCTGTTGCTAGTAAATCTTTTCTTAACACAAACTCTTTGGCTCAACAATTTATTATCGGTTGCTGAAGGTGAATGTCAGAGTAATTACACGTAATCTGATTCCATAGAAATAAAATTGGCTTTAGGTTCTGACAGATATTTTATTATTATTATTACTTGAGGGCCATGTGGGCGTTCAAGCCACCCCGCACTGCGACCTAAAAGATCTTTTGTGCATTCTGACAGATATTTAGTTTTAGAAGAAAATTTGGCAAACTCGTTTGGAATCAAAGCTTTTGACATCAAACAATAACGATTTTAGTGTTTGCTGGGTTTTTTCAAATCAAGTTTTGATTAGAAAAGGTTGAATTTGATTTGCAAAAGATTGAATGTCATTATTATAGTTTCCCGTTTACCGAATCTTTTTTTATTACCGGTAAACGGTAAATAAAAACTTAATTTACTGGTAAGCCTGGTAAAAACGGTTTATTTTAAAAAACTTTTTTAATTGAGGAATTTGCAAATTCTCCTGTTTCATATACCCTTGTCTCGGATTCCATCTTTTGATCACTTTTTAAAATTTATCGAGATATTCTGGAGTTTTGAGGTTATCCGAGTATGTTTGAAATTGTTGGGTGTATTTGATATAGTCACCTGTTAATCTAGAATCTTAGAGCCTATTCAAAGAGTAAATGATTGTTAGATATTTACGAAACTATCCGATCTATTTGAGAGTTCTATTAGTATTGCATATCGTTTTGTTGACTTAGCCTTAGCTTGCAAAAGAATTAGTAAACTTTATTTATCCGAATTTTCGGAATGTTTCAAAATTTTCGCGAGTTTTCTAAATGTATACAGGCTCTCCGAAACTATTCATTAATATCTAGATTTTTCGGTATTATTGAAAAGGTTCGAGATCAATCGAGATGAAATAGAGATTATCCGAATTTTTCTGAGGTAATCGAGTTTGTTCCGTGGTTTATTCTAGATTTCTTAAGTTTTTTGACATTTCTAATATTATTCGAATTTTGTATGGCATTGTTCTGTGCTTAGCTTTCAGTTGTAGGAACTTGCAGAATTACACATATAAATCTAAATCATGATATTTAGTTGATTTTTCGGGATTTCGAATTTCTCCAATTTCCTAGGTTACTCGAAATTATTCAAGAATGTCTCGGTAATGGTAATGTCGGTAATGCTAATGGTGTAATGGTATATTGGTATAGTGGTACGACAGTTCGGCGGTATAGTGACATGATGGTATGATGGACCGGTGGAATGATGGAATAATGTATGATGGAATAATGGTATGATGGAATGATGAAATGATGGTTTAGCGGAATGATGGAATGATGGTGTAGTGGAATAATGATATGAGAGAATAATGGTATAATGGATTGATGGTGCAACGGTTTTTCGAGCCGCGTTTATTTGAGGAATGGGTATGACGTTGAGTTTGGGGCTAAGTTGATGTTGAGTTGATCGGTTAGACGTTTAGTTAGGGATTAGTTGAATTTATAGACAAAAGAGTTTAGCGATTGAGTTTGTGGTTGAGTTGAGTGTTGAATTGTGAGTTAAATTGGGATTGAGTTGTGGTTGACTGAGGGTCCAGTTATGGATTTATTTTGGGAGAGTTGTGGGTTGAGTTGGTGAGTTGGAAATTAGATTAAGTTGAGTTCACGTACGCATGTATTTTTTCAGACCAGGGATTGAGTGAGATTTATTGAGCTTATTTCGGGGTTGAAATGAGATTTGAATCTTAAATTAGTTTGACTTCTTATGAGTTGAGCACATGTACGTGTTTACTTAAGGATTGACTTAGGCTTCAGGCTTTAATTTCGGTTCGATGATTAAACTTCAGTATTTTTGTTAGGCTCAAATCGACAGATGACAATTAATTCGCAAATATGACTAAACTAGCGTAAAATCCGCCAAAACAATTTTGGTGACACATTGTTATTTAAAAAAGCCAGCGGCAACTTTTCTGTAATCTAATTCAACCTAACCTTATTCAACCTAGCAAAACCTAACTCAAATAAACTTCGTCGAGTCATTTCTCATCTTAGTGCAAATTTGAATTTCAATAGTTCGAATAATGTCCAATAATGTCATAGTACAACTATTGTTCAATAGTAAATTGTAATCTTGTTCCATTGCATAAACCATCGGATGTTGGATTGATGTTTCATAGAACCATAACACACGGTACTCTTGAAGGCGAAAAAAGTTTGTCCCCGATAACACAAAAATCGAGTCAGTGGGTTCGTTTCCTGGACTCTCAACTATGAAAAATCCGAAAAGAATGAAATCATAGTGATTTGTCAAAATGAAGGGACTTCCTATGTGTATGTGTGTGTGTGTGTCCTTTTTCTTTTTTTGAAATGAGGAGAGGAAATCTTCAAAAGACACAGTAAGCGTACTTACCGACGTGTGGGATTCTTACCCACTAAAACCACCTCCTCTCGCCGGACCGTTATTCCCCCGGAACCACCGCGAAGTATTACTTCGGGGGGCGGCCTTAGTATTTCTACTCACACGTTTCGGGCCGCTTCTAGTCGCCTTAGCTTCTTTTGCACCTTAGTTATGGTAGCGCAGCACGCATCCCATACTTGCTGCGATTTTAACATTTCATCCACTATATTGTCCGGACCTAAATTTGTCCATTCTCTCATTCCAAAATCGCGGACACTCGAATAAGGCGTGTTCCGAGTCTTCTACTTTATTGCACGTTGGGCAAAGAGTAGTGTCGCTATGCCCAAAATGATGGAGATAGCTTCGGTAACCCCCGTGTCCAGTTAGGAATTGGATTAAGTGGTAGTTCACCTCATTTAATGTTCGGAATCAACCTGTGCGTACAACGTTCTTTCACCGCATTATCCCAACGTTCCTGCCAAATTTACGGATTTGACTCTCTCTGTACTTTGGATAGCCTGACTGACTGTAGAGCTATGTTTCTTAGCCTCAAATATTCTCTTCGCCTCGTCCGCCATGATGTCAATCGGTACCGTACCGGCTATGACCCATGCTGCCTCATCTGAGGTGGTCCTATATGCACTGAAAACCCTAAGGGTGCTTAGCCTATGGACTTGTGCCAGCCATCTTCTGTTGCATTTTACATCCAGTGCAACTGACCAGATCGGAGCCCCGTACAGCAGCACTGAGCTTACCACTCTAAACAGAAGAAGACGTTTACTGCTTCTTGGGCCACCAATATTCGGTAGCATATTGGATAGCGCCGAATACACTCTTAATGCTTTCCCGCACGTATAATCTATGTGACTCTTGAAGTTTAGTCTGTCATCAAGCATAATCCCCAAATATTTTACCGCTTCTTTGGGCTTTATGACGTGGTTTCCAACCTTAAACGATACCGTTTCTCTTTTCTTGCGGCTGCTAATCAGGACACTGTCGTACATAACATTCCACAAGATTGGTCCCAGAACAGAACCTTGTGGGACTCCAGCTGTTACGTTATAGTCACCTGGTGGTTTTCCCGGTTTTGGAATAGTACCAATCTCTGCCTCTTCCATATCCTAGGAAACACTCCTTCTTCTAAGCAAGACTGCGCTATATTAACGAAGAGGTTAGAGTTACTTTGTATAGCTACTTTGAACGATTTGTTGGGTACAAAGTCGGGACCAAGGGCCTTGTTTACACTCATTTTATTGCACGCGCCCAACGTCTCTTCTCCCGTCACTTCGGGTATTCCCTCCATATATTTCTGTGTATGATTTTCCTTGCGATTATACGATTTGGGAAGGTGCTGCGGGAAAAGTGCCTTGACGATATTTTGCAGCATCTCTGGACATCTTTCTTGAGGGGTTCTTTGGTGTTTTATCCTGGACATGACCACTCTACAGGCGCTGCCCTACGGACTTGCGTTTGCTGTGTCACACAGCTATTTGAAACACTCCCTATAGCTTCTCTTTATTTCATCACGGAGCAGCTTCCTCAGCATTATATGTACTCTTGGTTTAGCTCCTCATATTCTAGGAATCTTGCAGATCTTTAAATTTTTCTTGTGGCCTTGTGATATCTAGCCCTTAGTACCTTAATCTCCTCACTCCACCAGTAGGCTGGTTTCCTTCTGTTATTTGGTGTCCTTTTTGGCATAGACGCGTCACATGCCATGTAAAGTTATCTGGCTACATGGTTAACTTTACCTTCGGCTGGGCTTGCTGGTATACTGATGTCTCTGAGCAATTCCAGAAAGAGTTGTTCGTCCAAAGCATTGGGCAAACAGCCCCTTCTTTTCCATGTCATTGGCTTTAGTTTTGCCTTGCTCTGAAATCCTACTTCAAAAAACACAGCTTGGTGATCACTGTGAGTGTATCGTTCACTGCCATGCCACTTAATTTCCCTCGTTAGTTGACTACTTGTAAAGGTAATATCAAGCACTGGTCAAGGATACAAAAAGTTTTAGTGTGTGTGTGCGTGTGTACAAATATATATATAAACTTGAGCACAACATATACCATCAAAATAATGTGAAAATATAAGATTTCAAGGATACAAAAAGTTTTAGAAATTTAAAGAAAATGTTCTCTTATTTGATCAAAGTACAAAAATGAAAAATATACATTAATCTCAGTATTTCTATAATCGTACAACTTTCAAATGTGTTTCGAGGAAAATTCTGCTACACTATCTTGTAATCTTTCTAGATACAAAGGATCCTTCAAATCATTAACTTTCCTTTTATCCCAGAATTTGAGGAATCCCTATGTACAGACTCTCCTGCTTGTCCAGACCAAAGCCCAAGGCCAACGATATATTCCAAAAAACCAAGACTCTCTTCAATATGCTCCAGGGCAACATGAATTTTCAGTGTTTCTGTGACATTTGTACCTAACAAAGCTTTTCTTAATTCGTCAATGTGTTTGATAGGATCAGGATCGACGGATCGCATTGAAAAACTACACTCCACAATTTTGTTCATTGCTTTGAAAGCTCCTACGTATGGGATTAGTGCCAATTTCCCCCCAATCTCATTACTAATATTCAGATCCAATAATTTATCTGCATCAAGTAATAATTTTCTGCAGGCATTCGCTTCAAAAACTTCTCCCTGGTAATTTTTAGAAATGAGATTTAATTTCGCTGGCCAGAAAATGGCTTTTCTCGTCCTAGAAGAGGTACAAGCCTATTCCAGAGGAGGTGATTAACAACTCCTTGTATTATGTGTAGCTCTGGTATTACATATTTTTCAGCAACATGGATTGTGTCATTTTCTATGAATAATGGTGCATTCATAGTAATATTACAAACACATGCCATTTTTGATAGATGCCTATGTAAGAAAATCTCATCATCAAAAATACCTTTTTACTCCCTTCTTTTTGAAAAATCTTCGATTGTGAAAAACTCGCGTAGGCGATCATCTAGAATTTCACTCTTTTCGGATTTTTTATAGTTGAGAGTCCAGGAAACGAACCCACTTACCCGATTTTTTCGTTATCGGGGACAAACTTTTTTCGCCTTCAAGAGCACCGTGAACAATACAACCAATTTTAAGTGTTAGTTTACGAGGTGGCATTTAACTTGGAGTTAGGCTTTGTAAAAATTTCAAAGTATACGCAGTCTTAGGTTATCATCATTGTCACAAATTGCTGAATAGATACTGTAATAAGATTTCTGTTCTCCATGCAACATCTTTATAATTTCCTCATTGTATTGAAAACAACTTTAGTTTTGGGACATAAAATTTCTCTTTCTGCAATCTGTTCGGATATTAATTTGCTTATAACACTCACTCTGACCAATTTTCAATAGAAATTCAGCATATTCAGGATCAGCATTTGCTCGCATATTTTGATGCAATGTCAAAGTTCCAAAATGGCTTCAGATTGATGAATATTTCAGAGTGCATTCCAGTATTTTGGTTCTGCTTGCATTCTTCACAACTGCACTGAAAAAAATCCTGCATCAATGCAGACAAAATCTGCATTAATAGTAAGAATAATTCGTTAAAATGGAGCCAATACGACCCTTCGTTAATAGTACGAAAATCATACGTTAATATGGTGAAACACAAAAAAAAATATTTTAACCTTCACTACTGACGTTGTAATATTTATGAATTGATTCATATAAGATACGAAAAATGTTACAATTTTAATGCAGTTAAAAGCATTTGTGGATGAACAAATTCTTATTATTAACGTAAAAAATTAAAGATTATATGAAATTTTTCGTAACATTAACGAAATGTTACATCATATTAACGAATAAATTCATACATATAAGTTTAGAAATTCATTATTTTGTTCATTTGAAAATATTCGTATCTTGGAAGTATGGAATACTTAGTGGTTATGAATAATTCACAAATATGATGAAGGCTTTTTTATAGACAATATATTATTTGTAAATGACATTCACTGTATTTCCGATTTGGTAAATCAGAAAAATAACAGAGGCCAATCACTTATAATATCTACCAATCAAATTAGAAATATTATCCCCTTCCCCTTTTCTTTCCCGCAGAGTCAATACAAAGTGTATCAACTCTCAAAAATTAAAAATCTCTTTGAGTTCTTGTGTTGGCCTTTGTAGTTCGGTTTCATACAAAAAAAGTAAGGTCTACTCTTCAGCTAGCTACGACCGAACTACAAAAATTCAACTCTCGCTTTATACATTATATATAAACTAGAGTGCATCGACTTAGTGAATTATATTCAACTAAATCAAAATCAAAAACCCAAGCAGAAATCTAATTTGTGTGTATCATTATACCAAACGAATAATTATCAGTACGTAAATTTTGTTCGCAAACCGAGACACGAGAATTGAGAATTTTGTATTCGTACACGATGTATAGTATACATTTTTATAGTTGTATTGTATTAATTTTGTTTGTTGTATTTGTGCGTTTTTTAGGACATTAAGCATCAAAAATAACTAAATCGGGCGAATCGGTTGAATTTTTTGGTGCATATGTTCGTTTCTCTTCTCGTGTTTTATACTTCTCTCTTGCTTTTGAGTTGAGATTTGTCATTCTACAAACAAAATAATTTTTGAGAGACTTGATTTGTTTTTTTTTTTGATTATGGAGTAACATTTTTATTTTTTTTATTTGAGTTAAAGGATAAATTATTTTTCGTGTTTGTTATTAAAAAAAACATTTAAATAAAATATTTTCGGTTGTTTAATGATTTTTAACATACAAGCACATTTGATAGAAAGAAGAAAATTAAATGACGTCAATTTCATAAAAAACTAAACAACACTCACGTGGCCACTAATATACACACAATCTACCACTACTAAAAATTTGCGGTTATTCTACTCTCAATTCTCGGTTTGCGAACAAAATTTAGGTACAGATTCGTTAATATGACGAATTTCGTACATAGTCTCATTCATAAATATTATGAATTGTTCATAAATATGATTTTTTAATAAAATGATGCAAGTTGCACTAATACGCAAACAACATGTGATTGTATTTTACTTATAGTACAATAAACTAAACAATTTTTTAGTTTACGAACTATGATTCTTACTATTAATGCAAACATTCTTATGATTTTATTCTAAATTTCATTTTTTTACGTAAATATAGCAATTTGTACATTAATAGTACGAATTGTGGTTAACGAACGCCATTCGTAAATAAAACGCAGTATATTTTTTTCAGTGTGGTTAAGCACTAACGCCAATCACCTCCAATCCCTTTATTATTTCCTCAAAACGGTGGTATTTTGGATTTGTTATCAACATTGCCCATAAGGTCTTTTAATACTCTATCAATGCATGCTTTGGAGCCATTGAGTTATCTATAATTTAGCCATTGCATTTGATTAATGCCTCAGGCTCTTGTGTTCCTGCTTTAACACCGGAGCGTAAATGCTCGTCCAGTGGAACAGGAAGTTTAAATCTGGATGATCACGTTCGACTATTTTTAAGTAATATAGCTGCAATTCCTGTGAAAGCCACACTAATAACAGTCTTTCCTATATGTTTTTTAAATATGCTATTAAACAGCTGTACAAATATGCCTTTCCACTTCCAACGGACCATCAATATATTTGCATGGATATATTGAGCGTTTGAGTTCTGGATGGCCTCTATAATATTATCAAATGCTGTTCTTTAGCCTTCATTGAGCGTTTCATAAATTTGCTGAAATTTCCTTTTTTCGGCATCAATATCTTCATCAATCAATATCAATTACTTCATCATTTTCATCAAAGTTTAGAGCATTTACAGCTGGTAATCCATAATTGTTTTAATCTTGATTATGATGTTGTAATATTGCATTTATTTCATGAACTATTTGTTGTTCTGCATGTTCACCAAATCTTTGAACTAAATTTTCAATCAAATTTCCTTGGTGATTTTCCCACAATGTCTTTGGATCATTAGAATGACATAATGCGAGTATGAAACCAAATAGTACCATTGCGGGTAATTGCTGCTTCTATAATTGCTTTTTCACATTCTTTCGCACTCAAGCTAACAAAACTGGTAGCACCACAAACATGATTCAGCAACAATATAATGTGAAACTTGACCTTTTCCGATGTGTACATTCGTGGAACTAAATTTGTTTTCTTATTTACTCTATTCAGCCATCCAATTTGTTTATTTGTAAATTTATAGTGAAGTGGAATTTCTTTATCCTAATACTTCCCGGCATCGCGATCTATACTGTTTAATTCAAACCATCCAGTAACTGTTGTAAGTCTGGGATTAATGTTACTTTGCTAATTTCATTACCTGCTATAAAGACAACGGTTTGCTTATTTTCTTCATGAACTGTCTGATTGTTATTCAACTGATTGAACCTGCCTTTTAAATTCCAATAAACGAAATTCAGCTTCAGAGGCGCAAACGTATCGGTGACTAACAAAATGGTAAATTTTATCATAATTAAAGCAATATCATTTCCTTTGTCGATGTATTTGTAGAGGTAATCAATACTCTGGATGGAACGGCAAACTTCAACGTTCATGTAACAATTGAATTTCTTCAAAAGATAGGCATTGTATGAAAAATTCATATTTTGTAAAGATGCCTACACCGCAAGGATCGTTGGTCATGATCCCAGATGACAAGACACAACACAGCGATGAATCAGCGGAAATCTTATCGTAAATAACAACCAGCTCATAGCTCATTTGAGTGGCCAACCGAGTTCATCGATCTCAATGCATCCGTTAAAACTAGCAACATACAACGGTGCCTCGGCTTGGGAGGAGTACGTTATATCAAATCAGTCGCTGAAACAAATGGTTGACAGAAAACATTACAACTTAGTGGAGTGCTATGGGGCGATGCTCTTTCCCTCCTATCCAAAATGGAGCAAATGGGCGGGACATGACTTCTACAAGTTGTGAGGTGCGACAGGCTACTAGATTGAATTAAAGAAAAATTATGGAAACGGTGATCGAGACGCCAGAGTTACTAGTTAGGGAATCGATAATATCGACAATCATTTAAGGGAAAGCAGAACAACCAACATTTTAATAAAAGGGAATTTGATAAGCACGCGTCTATACCCGAATCAGAGACCGGTTCTAGCATAGTCCCGGGAAACCACCGGTATAGTCATTGCTACGGACTACTAGCGACTTTCCAAAAATGTAACGCCCTCATAGAACGCACCATCCACTCGACGGATGCTTCATCTTTAACCGCCAATGAGCTCCTAAATAAACAGAAATGCCAATTTGTTATAGAAACTGGCGAGTTTAGTAAAGTCGCGGTACTCCACAAGAAATCCGGATAGTATAAATCTGATCGATCATGCAACTACACTCCCTGAGAACACTGGGGTCGGCGACTTGAAGGTTGTCAAAATGTGTGCGCCGAATCATTCGGTCGCCATGGCAAAGAATCAGGTTGACGAGCTAATTCGAAAGCCGCTGAAAGATGTTCCTTATAACACTTGGCATCGAATCGAATAATTCTTGTCTGAAAGTCAGGTTTTTTTGCTCAAATATTTGGAGGCTATGGGAAAACCACTTTAACAAAGCATCAAATGTACGTTGGAGAAGAGGTATCAATAAAACAACCACCTCGCAAAATACCAGCCAAAACTTTATTAACAGAGGCTTTACACGGTGCAAAACAACATAACAAGTTTAGCGTTGCGTGGACATAACATTTTTCATTTTGTAAGGCAAAAAATAAAATGTAAAATGTTTGCAGACTTTGCTTACGCCCTGAGTTTCAGTGATGTAAAGATATATATGCCAAATTTCAAGAAGATTGAATAATATTTAGAGGTTTCACATTTCGATCAATTTTATAAAAGTAGGCAAATTTTTAAATCATCGTGGCCCAGAATGTTTACAGTTGCTATATGTAAATGAAGTATTTGCTTGTCGGTTAAAGAGAGCTGTTCTCTATCCCAAGTAGACGTGACTGTCCAATCAAGAGATTTTAATCTGGTAATTGAACGTATTTTTTTCATTGCTGGAGGCGAAAACTAGGCCTCGTTCTTTTGTACATTGAGTTCTTCTTATTTTCGAGGCGAAAACCTTGCCTACTCCACTCATTGAAATGTCAAATAACTCGACGAGATCACCTTTACAAATCTGTCAAATAAAACTCGAAAAGTAGTCGGTCGATTGACTTGAAATGTTGACACAACGCTGACCTGTGACAGGTGGAAACATTATTTTTTGAAAAACAGCGCTACTTGTTGAACATAAAAGCAATGTTCAACATTCAAATTTTCTATAAGTTTGTCTGTGTATTAAAATCAATAAGATGCTGTCAGCTTTTTATAGACAAAATATATTAACAATAATGGCATTCACAACATTTTTCGACTTATTAATCAGAAAAAATGAAGAGGCCAAGCCAATCATTTATAATATATCTACCAAAAAAGTAGAAATATCAAAATTCCCCTCCATCTCCGTACTTTAACCCAAGAGTCATATAAAGTGTATCGACTACAAAAAATGAAAACTTTTCTCTGTGATAGTTTCGTTACGTACTGAAAAGTTCGCACTTGCGATCTACTCTTCAGGTAGCTACGACCAAACTACAAAAATACAATTCTCAAACATCAAATATGAGGCAAGAACGTACTGATCTAGCGAATTATATTCACCAAATCAAAAATTCAAAATCAAAACAAACCGAAATGAGGGTTTTCCTTGAGTTTTTTGATTTAGTGAATATAATTCGCTAGGTCAATATGGCCTTGCCTCATACTTAATGTATGAAGTGAGAACTATATTTTGTAGTTTGATCGTAGCTACCTGAAGAGTAGATCGAACTTTTTGCACAAAACCAAACTACCACATATAAAACTCAATGAGGGTTTTCATTTGTTCTTAAGAGTCGATACACTTTGTATATCACCTTGAATTGAAGTACGAAAGAGAGTGGAGATTTTGATATTTCTTCTTTTTTGGTAGATACTATAAATGATTGGCTTGGCCTCTTCATTTTTTCTGATTAATAAGTCGAAAAATGTTGTGAATGCCATTATTGTTATTTTGTTTACAAAAAGCCGAAAGAATCTTATTGAGTAAAATTACAAGTACAGTAGCCGTGATGGTAGTGTTGGTGTTTTGAAATCTTGAGGTTGCGTATTATATTTTCAGCAAATGCTTTAGGAAGAATATATAGTTTATATCCGAACAACGCTGAATGCTTTTATTTACGATTGCTCGTGTTTACCGTTCGTGGCCCAACATCATTTATACATTCAAGAGCAGTCGATGGAATAGTACATAATCGTATCAGAGTTCGTGTGAGGCACTTCACACGGCGGAAGATATTCTGCACAATTGGGAATAACATCACCAAATCGGTCCATCAATGCAACATTCGACCGAGAACTGCTCAGAAAGCAACCATACAACAGCTGCTCATCCAAGAAAATACTCCGAAACTCCTTCCAGAACAAAAGGTAGTATTTAATACAATCATACAAGATGCAGCCAACCAATCACGATTGTACTTTTTGGTCGCCCCAAGTGGAATTGGAAAAATGTTCCTAATTTCTTTAATCCTGGCTAAAATCCGTTCAAACAGCCATATTGCGTTTGTTCTTGCATCTTCAGGCATTGCTGCCACGTTGATAGAATTGGATCTACAAATCTAGAAACACGAAAAATCACCTCCACAGTGAAATCGTAAATTTTCCAACGGCATTTCTTAGTTCTCTCGATGTTCCCGAAATACTGTCACACATTCTGAATTTGAAAATTGGACCAATTACATTACTAGCCAAATTTATGCAATGGCACACGATTAGTAGTTAAAAATTTGATGAACAATCTAATTGAACAAACAATGCTGATTGGACCTCATAATGGTGAAAATTTACTAATTCCACGAATACCACTCATTCCGACCAACATGGCATTCGAGATTAAACGACTTCAATTTCCAATATGCATTGTGTTCGCATGAAAGTCATACTCATTAAAGCAATCTTTGCAAGTGTGCGGTTTGAATTTAGAAAACGATTGCTTCTCTTATGGGCAATTATACGTCGCATGCTCCGGAATCGGTAAACCGTTTGATCCTTAAGTTTATGCAGAAAACGAGCAAACAAAAAACGTAGTCAATTTACTAGCTTTCCATAAAAAATTATTTTCTATAGAAAATATATTTTTTCGTTCCTTTCATTCCACAGCATAGCCACAGCAACGTAAGACAGGGTATTGGATTTGATGATGTGTTTTCTAGGTGAACCTATTTTCGCTAGAATACTTTTAATTACTTTACGGTTTATTTGATATCAAACAAAGCCACAGCAAAGTGTCGGCTTTAGTTCCGGAATATGGCCAACCAATATACCCAAATCTAGAATCAAGATTAACTTCACGTGCCCAGATGAATGCGATGCAACTTTTGTTCAAGTAAAAAATCTTCCAGCACAAGCATTGATAGTTTTTCCAGTAGACAAGGCAGAATTTAATATTTTAGTGACGTATCGAATGTTGCAGTGTACGCTGTTTTTGGCCTCTCAAGCCGGCCGAAACCAGATATTCCGCTTTAGACCGTGAGTGTTAGCGATCTATCTCGCAATCAAACATTTCAAATATTTTGTTGAAGGTCGGACAGTCGTATATTTTACAGACCACAAAACTCTGATTTATGATATGAATTCTAAAGCCAATAAAAGTTCAAGGTTGACAGGAAATCTGGAGTACATTACTCAATTCACAATGGGCATTCGCCATGTAAGTGACAAAAGTAATACCAACAGATCCTCAAACGTTCGTAAATTCTCAGAAATCTGAAACAGAGCTAACAGAACTATTTCCACAATTAAAATCTTGATCCGATTCAAATTTCAAACTAGAACTACTCAAGAGCAGTATTTAATAATAAAATTTATTACTGCAAGATATTTTTGGCCGAAGATAAACTTAGATATTAACCAGTGGCATTATACAAAGGTAGTATTGGCATACCTTCAGCTTGATTTGAGCATATCCGTTCACTTCCACCATCTGACGAAAAATATTACATTTTGACGCTTTTCATATTAAGGGCATCAGAGCATAGATGGTTGCCAAAATGTTCGTTAATGAATATACGTTTCTAGATTCGGTGTCCCTTGGAAATTCACAAGGTTTACAACTTGAATCCAAGCATTTTACGCAATTATTTTCATATATTGGCATATGTTTTAGTATTTTATAATAACTTGTTTAATTGTCAATTTGCATGAATTTTAGTTGGTCTGTAAAGTAGACCAGACTCTTGTACATTGAAGCATTGGACCACCCCAATTGGAGAATACTAACTACTACTATTAACTAACCAAATGCGGGCCAACTCACACCATCCAAAATAAAATGGGATGGTCAAGCTATTCCCAACATCGACGCTTTTTTGTCCCAACATCGACGCTGTTGTAATGCTGTCAAGTATTCAGCAGACCAACGTTTCCAGAAATGTGGAAATTTGCCAAATTTCCACAATTTGCCCTCTCTTGGTATAGTTGGAATATTTTCGTTATTGTTGTTATTTTCTGGAAGATTCATCATTTATCGTCTAATCAGAAAATGACCAGGTGTGATGGTATTTAGATCATCTGGATTTATTGATAACGCTGTAAGCGGCCTGGAATTGACGACAGCTTCAATTTGTTTGATGGCAGTTAAGAATTCTACATGTGTGAGTGCGTGACAGTTGCTTCGTATGTACCTCCAAAATGAGGTGACCTATAGGCGGTGCGAATTTCCACGTAATACCTTCATCTGCATAGTATCGAGTGATTTGCTGTTTGTTGAATTGATCGAAAATCTTGCGCAATTATTTGTTTGCGCCAACAAAATTCGTTGCATCTTCCTCTTGTAGCTATGAACCGTTTTAATGCGCCGATGAAAGAGTTTGTACTCAAGTCGGATACCAATTCTATGTGTATTGCCTTTACTACAAAACGTACAAATACCACGATGTACGTTCTTACTAGTGCTTTAAATCGGCCTTTGAAATGCACAAAATATGGCCCACACAGATCGATCGATACAATAGAAAATGGAGGTACTGGGGAAACCCTTCGTTTTGGTAGGTTTCCTATAAATTATGACAAGTTGGATGGTCTCGAGGTGGAAGCATCGTATGCAGCGATTAACAACCTTTCTTGCAATTTTTGCATGCTTGCGTGGACCTGGATGTAAATTGGACTAATGATAATAATTAAAAATTGTTAGTGTAGCCTTATCATTTGGAAGAAACAAAAACGATAGAAGAATCTGTCCAATAAAACATTTTATTCACTTTGACATTGTAACGACCCATTTGAGTCGATTACATTTCAGCCTGAATTTAACTTGCAACCGAAAATTAAATCCAAACCTTGGCTGTTACCATGTTTTTTTTGTTTGTTGTTGATCTATTGATTTGAATAGCGGAAAATGCTTTGCGCGCGAAATCATCGAATGTACCGAGAATGTACATAACATAAAACAATAAAAATACAAATAAATCAATTAGATATATATTTTGGGATGGGCATTAAGTGATTATACGTTCGAGAAACAAGAAGTGATTTTTTAAAATTTATTTGGTTGGCCTATTAAATTGGCTATGATTAAGCTAATATAGCAAGATTTAACGCATCTATAAAATTGATAATTTTGAATTGTTACTTGTGAAATAAAACTAAAAATATTATAAAAAAAAAAAAATCATAAATAATTATAAGAAAAACAAAATTTTAAGTTATGTTCATAAAACGCGAGTGGTGTGATCAATAAAATGTAATATCAATTGTTAATTTTTGTATGGAAAATCATAAATCACACTTGCAAAAGTTTTAAATACTAAATATTAAAAGCTAAGATAAAATCAAACATGTGTATCGGTGTATGCTGTAATCATAGTATATAAAATTTGTACATAAAAAAAATTAATAAAATAAAAGACAAAACTGTTGAGCTAATTAAAATAAAACAAAGTATAAAACTCATAACGTCATACTTATGAACTGCCGTGTAATTGTATGTTGAATTATAAAACAAATTAAATTAAAAATAAATTTTATAAAAATAAAAACTATCACCGAGTTTTGATTAGTGATCCACTCAGTTTCGCTATTTGTCATTACATCGCCCTTCATGAAGAGGAAATTGTGAGAAAATTAAAATTTACCAGTGCAAATTACTCACATTCACAACGCAACGTATGCTGGATGTCAAATTGTTTATAATATTGCCATCAAATTTTATATGGACAACATATTCACCAGTGGTGACGTAAATACTATACCGGGTGGTAATAAGACCTTTGTGTGGACATCTACTGGAATAATCCTCATCGAATATCATCGATAGCTGTGGAATTATTACAAATTTCATCAGATTTTACATAATCATCTTTAGTACTGTACAGTGAAACACTAGCGGTGGGATTTTGGTATCAGGACATTTCAACGGTTAATTCAGGTGCTAAATTTTTATTATACTAATTCTATATGATTAATTTTGTTTCATTAGTTAAGTTTGGGTTAATTCAATTATTTTCTTTAGTTTACGTATCTTGAATTCATGTCTTTATTTAATCTGTGCAATATAATTGTAAAGATGCGTTAAATATTTAAACAGGTGGTGTCGGATATAGTGGTTGGGCATGGAACACGTTAACCCCGTATATGCACAGTTAGACATGTTCGAAAGGAGTCTGGAAAATACCCCACGACCAATACCGTGAGTCCGTAGCCGGCAAAACTGTGCCCAGGAATTCCGATCGAATGATTTTTGTAGCGGTCGCTCAGCAGGTGGTCGTTACAAATGGCGCCCAAACTTAATTCGGCTTTCAAGATAATCATGTTAACCTTCAGTTGTCATGATTTACTAAGCAACAGTTAGTTAATTTTTTTTTTCGCGTTTATTTTGATCATTAATTCTAAATTTTATTAATTTCTTTTAACTGTTGGCTTATTTTGCAGATTATATCAATACATGATCGCATTGATATTCGGCCTTAAGGTCTTTGATTACGATGTTAGAAATAATCATGTATCGATATAAATATTACAGTTGCTTACGCATACGAGATTCCTTTATTTAAAGTTTTGAACCGCATGTTTGATTATAAGTAATTGTAATATTATTTAATTGTTGGTAACGTTAATTGAGCCATGGCATTTGATTCTCGCGTGAATATTCCTTTTTGTTATTTAGCTTAGCTAAATGTGATTATCATGTTAGGTGACAAATGTTTTCGGTTTAATTTTGCAAACACGATACTCGCACTGTCTAGTTAAAAGCTGTTGCGATTTTATCATTTAATTTTGCAAGTAATACGTTACCATCATTCATATCAAGTTTTTTTTTTCTGTTCCATTGCTTGACCATATCCGACCAACCACCAATTGACAAATTTCAGATTAATTATATATTTACGTCGCTTAGTTTTCTCGAGCATATTTATTTTTCGTTATTAATATTATTTTTATTTTTATTTCTATTGTTTATATATTATTCTTACATTTGAATTATTTTTTTTTTTCGTTTTTTTTTCGACGCAAAGCATTTCTTATCGAACTCCTTATATTTATAGATATTTTTTTTTGTGTTTGAATCACAAATTAGTCTAATTTTTTTTTGCATCAAAGTTTGGATTTTTTTTTGTTATAACGTTATCAGGGATACTTTTCTCAAGTCAAAATGGATATTAACCATTTAACTAATGATGAATTTCTCGTGGAATGTCAAGTTCGTAATTTGTCAGGTACGGCAATTGAGACTTATAATTTACTTAAAGCTCAGTTAGTTTCCGAACTTGTTACTCCGGTTTTAATTCCAAACCGAGCTCATTCAGCAGCACGTAAAAATCCAAAACGGGAAATTATTAAGTGTAAAGCCAAACTACAAAGCATCAAAAACAGATTACAAGAACTCGATAAAGTAAAGAATAAAGATGATTACATTCAAATTTATTCTCGCTTATTACATGTAGAGGGTAGAGTTCAAAGAATTGCATACTCTCGTTCGGTAAAGGAATCTATTTCTGAGGTACAGGGAATTGTTGACTCATTGAAAGATTGTGTAGATAAATGTCTAACCGATAATGGCGATGATGCGGACGATTCGTTTCTTAATGCTACCTTGTCTAACATTAGCATTGATGTACCATCGGAAGAAAACTTGGATTCAGAAACCGACCTGACTGATGACAACTTAAAAAAATACCATCCTGAAAAATCTGCGCCTCTTGAAGCTCAGACCCACTCGGTGGAAGAAATTCCGTTGGTCAACTCTCTTATACCATCATCATCAAAGGATTGTACAGTCACCGTTCCTTTGGGGAACAATATTTCATCTAAGCTGCCTCAAGAACTCAGTAAGGAATCCGACAAGGTGGATGACCTGATAGATCTTATAACCGCACGTATGGGGAAATTTGGCAATCCATTATTAGTTCCTCATGAGAATAAGAAAACTAATGATAGTTCATCACCAGAACAGTCAGGAGACGTACACAAAATTCCGGAAAATCCTACATCTAATCTTTGTCACGGACATAGTCACAAAAATGTAAATTTTAATCCCGCATCCGCAACGCCGAACGCAAACTTATGGTCGCACATTCCTCCTGCTAGTTCAGAGGATTTTAGATTAACTAATTCAGCATCTAGAGATATTTATAAATGGAATTTAATTTTTGAGGGTTCTTCCACTGAAAAGACAGATATTGAACGATTTTTATATAGAGTTGAACGATCCGCATTACGTTATAATGTTTCGCAAGTTAGTTTGGTCGAGGAACTTGGTGCCCTACTTAGAGGAGAGGCTCTCGAATGGTATTGGCTATTTTTAGAGCGAAATGGTTCGGTTACTTGGGCACAATTACGGGCTGAGTTAATCCGAAGATTTCAACGGCACTTAACTGAAGAGGATGTACTGCAAGAATTAGACAGTCGTAAACAGCGACTACCAAAGGAGTCGTTTTATGATTTTTATAGTGCATTACTTAAGATTGCCATGAAGTCGCCTACCACGATTTCCGAAGATGAATTATTAAGGTATGTCAAAAAGAATATGCGTCCAGGTTTACAGTTTCATCTTCAAATGACCGAGAAGAAAATTAATTCAATTGATCAGCTCATTGCATTGTGTGTGGGCTGGGAGCAAACCTGGAATAGAAACGGTTATTGCCCTGAAAATTTTCTTCAACATAAGAAAGCTATTCATGAATTATCTTCGTTTCATAACTCAGTCGACGTATCATTTATTCCGCCTGAAATCGAGCATACTATTGAAGCTTACAATTTTCCTAAGAAATCCAAAGTATCTTTTAATGATTATCCTAGATCACCACCCAAAGGTAATAACCTTCAGTCTACAGCAACATCCAATTCAAATATTTCCGGAAATTCAAGTCTTATATGCTGGAATTGTTACGACTTAGGGCATGTTTATCAAGATTGTTCAGTTCCATCTACGCACATTTTTTGCTACGGTTGTGGTGTTGCAAATGTGATCAAACCAAATTGTGTCAAATGCAATCCTACTAATTCGGGAAACTTGCCAATGGGAATGCGTACGACTGGGCGAACGCATTACCCCAGACCACCGCTACCCAGATCCAACAATACCAATCCCCCAAGTCTTCCAGAGTCGGATGGGTTGAGACCTCGGACGCGCACTGCCAGCCCGACCACCAACCCCAAATAAGTTCCAACAACACGTCTTACTTTCCATCATCACAGACTACTTCGCCTACCTATTCTCGAAATGCTAAGTATTGGTACAATCGACGCAGGCTTAAAACCAAATGCTTAGAAACCATTATACAGGACGAAGCCGATGGAAGACCTTACGCAGAGGTATTGATCAATGGACTTAGTATGCGTGGACTTTTGGATAGCGGCGCAAATATAAGCGTTCTAGGATCAGGAAATGAAGATTTACTCAAGTCCCTTAACATTAAATTTCATAGGTTGCCTTCGTATTTATTAACAGCAAGTGGACAAAAAAATGTGATTCTCGGTCATATCAACATTCCTATTACTTATTTAAACAAAACCAGAAATATACGATTGCATATTGCACCGGATTTACAGCAGAATTTGTACTTAGGGATCGACTTCTGGAAAGAATTTGGGTTAGCTCCGGTTATCGTCGAAGATTTATTTCAGCCCCCAGCAAATCCAATTACGAGTAACCAGCACGATCTCTCGGATAAACATTCCAATGAGCTGAAAAAAATCATCGCCCTTTTTCCATCATCAGAACTGCTCGGGTTAGGGAAAACTTCCTTCACCACTCATTCCATTGACGTCGGGTCAGCAGCCCCTATTAAGCAGAGATATTATGCTGTTTCTCCTGCCATCCAGGTTGATATAAATAAAGAGTTGGATCGCATGTTATCCTTGGGTGTGATCGAGGAGAGCAACAGTAGTTGGTGTTCGCCTGTTAATCTAATCAAAAAACCAAATGGCAAAGTTAGACTCTGTTTGGATGCGCGTAAATTGAACGCGGTCACGGTAAAAGACGCGTATCCGCTGCCCCTCATTGATGGATTACTGGGAAGACTGGATCAAACTAGATTTATTTCGAGTATTGATCTCAAAGATGCCTTCTGGCAAATCCCTTTAAATTCCAGTTCCAGGCAATATACCGCTTTTACCGTACAAGGTCGCCCGCTGTATCAATTTCGCGTAATGCCATTCGGCCTGTGTAACGCCCCTCAGCGAATGTGCCGACTTATGCACAAAGTTATCCCCTTTCACTTACAGGATCGCGTCTTCGTCTATTTAGACGACCTTCTGATTACGTCTGCTAGTATAGAGGAACATTTTTCTCTGCTGCGAGAAGTTGCCAAATTGCTACGTAACGCTAACCTCACCATCAATGTCGCTAAAAGCAAGTTTATGTTAAAACAAATTAAATATCTAGGTTATATTGTTGGTGATGGTTGCTTACAGGTCGACCCCGAAAAGATCTCCGCTATTGAAGATTATCCTGTGCCTCATACTCCTAAGCAGATTCGTAGGTTTTTGGGTATAACTGGATGGTGCCGCAGGTTCATAGCCAATTACGCTACCATTAGTGCCCCTATGACGGATTTGTTGAAAAAAGGAAAGAAATGTGTTTGGAATGCGGAAGCTCAACGCTCTTTTGAAACGTTGAAATCGGCTTTGATAACTGCCCCGGTTCTGCGAAATCCTGATTTCAGCAAAACATTTTACGTGCAATGCGATGCCAGCAGTACCGGAATAGGAAGCGTATTGTTTCAAAAGGGCCTAGATGACGAAGAATTTCCGATATCGTATATGTCGAAAAAATTAAATAAAGCTCAACGGAATTATTCCGTTAGTGAGCTCGAGTGTTACGCGGTAGTGCTAAGTATTAAAAAATTTCGAGCCTATATCGAAGGATTTCATTTTGTAGTCATCACTGACCATGCAAGTCTCCAGTGGCTAATGTCTCAGAAGGACCTTTCTGGTAGATTGGCTCGCTGGAGCTTAAAATTACAAGGGTTCGATTTTGAAATCCAGCATAGGAAAGGAGCTCAAAATGTGGTGCCTGATGCTCTCTCTCGTGTCAATGTCGATGAAATAATCAAAAAGGAGGTCCCCCTAAACCATTATCCATTACATATAGATTTGAATGCAGCAGAGTTTACCACGGATGAAGATTATATTAATCAAATTCGGAATTTCCAAAAGCTTGATAAGGTCCATACTAATTTACGCCTGGAAGACAATAAACTACTTATTTGTCCATCCTTTGGTACTAAAATCTGCGACACTGATTTATCGGAGTGGAAGTTGATTATACCTCAGTCATTAAAAGGTCAGCTGATGGAACAGGCACATTCTCCCCCATTGTCAGCCCATTTTGGCGTAGCCAAGACTCTGGAAAGGCTTCGAAGATATTTTTATTGGGCCAATATGTCTAAAGATATAAAAAATTATATCTCGAACTGTAGCGTGTGTAAAACCTGCAAGCCGGTAAATTATGCCACTCGACCTCCGATGGGTGATTTCGTGGAAGTTCATCAACCATTCCAATGGTTGTATTTGGATTTTCTGGGTCCTTACCCTCGTACAAAGCGTGGTAATTCTTACATTTTAATAGTTTTGGATAAATATTCACGATTTGTATTCCTGAAAGCTTTGAGAAATGCCAACGCAGCAAGTTTAGTTGATTTCATTGAGAGCCAAATCTTTAATTTATTTTCTGTTCCAGAAACAGTTTTAACCGACAACGGAAAACAATTTATATCTGTTCAGTTTAAAAACTTGCTAGCTAAATATGGAGTAAAACACCTTACGACACCCAAATATACTCCACAATCTAATTCTTCGGAACGAGTAAATCGCTGTATATTATCAGCTATACGCTCTTATATTAAGTCCGATCAGCGTGAATGGGATGCACATCTTAGCGAAATCGCGTCTGCTTTGCGTAATGTCGTTCACGCATCTTGCGGATATTCACCGCATTATCTTGTATTTGGCGAGCACAAGATAAATCATGCTTCTGATTATGCATTACGCAAGTTATTGTCACAGCCCAGTGATAACGAAATAGCAGTCACAACCAAACCTACTAGACTAAATTTAGCTCGTGAATCCGTGTTAACTCATTTGCGCTCTGCTTACGCTAAGAACGCTAGTCAGTATAATCTCCGAAGTCGCATTCGTCGTTTCGAACCAGGCCAGAATGTGTTAGTGAAAAATTTTACTCAAAGTGATGCCTCGAAAAATTTTAATGCCAAACTTGCCCCTAGAGCGATTCCCGCGATTATCTCTAGAAAAGTAGGCCAAGTAGCCTTTGAATGTAAAGATTCCAAAGGGAATATATTGGGAGTGTACCATATTAAGGATATTTATAATAATCCTGAATATTCTTGAATTTTATAGTTAGCCCGGCTTTGTGAGACCTCTCAGTGGTGTGAGTCGTCCCCACGATTGTAACGACCCATTTGAGTCGATTACATTTCAGCCTGAATTTAACTTGCAACCGAAAATTAAATCCAAACCTTGGCTGTTACCATGTTTTTTTTGTTTGTTGTTGATCTATTGATTTGAATAGCGGAAAATGCTTTGCGCGCGAAATCATCGAATGTACCGAGAATGTACATAACATAAAACAATAAAAATACAAATAAATCAATTAGATATATATTTTGGGATGGGCATTAAGTGATTATACGTTCGAGAAACAAGAAGTGATTTTTTAAAATTTATTTGGTTGGCCTATTAAATTGGCTATGATTAAGCTAATATAGCAAGATTTAACGCATCTATAAAATTGATAATTTTGAATTGTTACTTGTGAAATAAAACTAAAAATATTATAAAAAAAAAAAAATCATAAATAATTATAAGAAAAACAAAATTTTAAGTTATGTTCATAAAACGCGAGTGGTGTGATCAATAAAATGTAATATCAATTGTTAATTTTTGTATGGAAAATCATAAATCACACTTGCAAAAGTTTTAAATACTAAATATTAAAAGCTAAGATAAAATCAAACATGTGTATCGGTGTATGCTGTAATCATAGTATATAAAATTTGTACATAAAAAAAATTAATAAAATAAAAGACAAAACTGTTGAGCTAATTAAAATAAAACAAAGTATAAAACTCATAACGTCATACTTATGAACTGCCGTGTAATTGTATGTTGAATTATAAAACAAATTAAATTAAAAATAAATTTTATAAAAATAAAAACTATCACCGAGTTTTGATTAGTGATCCACTCAGTTTCGCTATTTGTCATTACATCGCCCTTCATGAAGAGGAAATTGTGAGAAAATTAAAATTTACCAGTGCAAATTACTCACATTCACAACGCAACGTATGCTGGATGTCAAATTGTTTATAATATTGCCATCAAATTTTATATGGACAACATATTCACCAGTGGTGACGTAAATACTATACCGGGTGGTAATAAGACCTTTGTGTGGACATCTACTGGAATAATCCTCATCGAATATCATCGATAGCTGTGGAATTATTACAAATTTCATCAGATTTTACATAATCATCTTTAGTACTGTACAGTGAAACACTAGCGGTGGGATTTTGGTATCAGGACATTTCAACGGTTAATTCAGGTGCTAAATTTTTATTATACTAATTCTATATGATTAATTTTGTTTCATTAGTTAAGTTTGGGTTAATTCAATTATTTTCTTTAGTTTACGTATCTTGAATTCATGTCTTTATTTAATCTGTGCAATATAATTGTAAAGATGCGTTAAATATTTAAACAGGTGGTGTCGGATATAGTGGTTGGGCATGGAACACGTTAACCCCGTATATGCACAGTTAGACATGTTCGAAAGGAGTCTGGAAAATACCCCACGACCAATACCGTGAGTCCGTAGCCGGCAAAACTGTGCCCAGGAATTCCGATCGAATGATTTTTGTAGCGGTCGCTCAGCAGGTGGTCGTTACAACATTTAGCTGCGACCGCAATTTCGACGTCAATTGGGTAGTAAGGAGCGTAGCACAGAGCTCTAGCCTTAGCAGTGTAACTTAACTTAATCCGTAAGTGACCGTAATCAAATGGTAGATTTGTAGTTCATCTTCGAGATTATTTCTTGAGAAGGTGTATTGATAATGAGAATCATTCTCACAAATATTTATTTGTATGTACATTTTACTGATGTCAGCGCTGAATGCAATTTTCCAGCGTCTAAATCTTAATAAGATGGAAACCAAATCAGATTGAACGGCTGGTCCGACCACAAGTAATTCGTTTAATGACTTGTTGGAATCAGTTTTTGCTGAAGCAACAAAAACGTCACTTGGTAGTTGAGCATGATGATTTCAGAACGCAATGGTGTGAGAGAAAATGATGAGATTCAGGTATATTTTTCGGATTCCAGTCTCATGTGGCTTAAATTTCGATAATCTTCAATGAAACTGACTATATTGTGCCTTCAATACGGGAATTCCAGACAGTCGCTCTTCTAAATTGAGAAATCGAATAATCGCACCTTGTCTGGAGGTCCCCAAGAGTTTCAGAGACTGAAGAAAGGGCAAAGCCACGGTATGTTATATACTGTAGGTAGCCACGGTAATTGTTGTTTATTTGTTCCAGATCCCAAACCTGCTGCACAATATTATTTAACTTCATCATCTCGTCTTGATTTGTGGTAATAATATTACAAAATCTTCTAGCATTTGATTTTGAACTTGTACTGCCAGAGACAACCTATCCCACCAAGACCGTGTTTTGAAGATCTGTTAACGATTCATCCAACTGTATCTGACTCATCAACAATAATTTACAATACAGTTCGGCTCCAATCAGCATATCTATTTATTGTGACTGATATAAGTTTGGATCTATACCAATAAAACATTATGAAAAATCTTTCAATTACATATGTCAACCTTTAGTACTAGTTGTGGATCAGTAATTTTATTTAAGAGATTATACCTTTAATTAGTGATAAAATGGTTTCATGCAAGATTCGACAGTTACTAGCATATTCAACGTACTTGCAGTTACGGAGTTAGTTATACCGTAAATTTGAGTTGGTGAATATTGAGATGGAAGCCTATTAGCCAGTTTTTCTGTTATGAAACAGAAGTGTGAACATGAATCTAATAGTGCTCGTACAATAATGGATTTATTTTTGCATTATAGAACCTTCACGCTTGCCGTCATTAAAAATACATAACAAGATATGCCTTTAGCTAGAAGAGTATTACCCGGACATTATGGTTCATTTAAATGTTTGAATAACGAAGGCGACATATTTTTAATTGATTGCGAAGTTGATTTCTGGACATTTGAACTAGTTGGAATTGCTTCACTATGTAATAAAGTGTGATGGGTTTTGAAACAAATTCGACATTTGAACTTGAATTGACATTGGGAAATATTATGTTTAGAGGTTAAACAGTTCGTACACAAATTGTATTTAGAGACAATGGATAATCGCTCGGTAACAGGTTTTGAAAAAAAAGCATCACACCTGTATAATCCAAGTCCAGGTTTATTTATTTGATTATTATTTTCTAGGGCACGACATCGACTTTCTAGAAAGGTTAGTAATTGATCTAAGGTCGGCATTTTATGGATTGAACATTTATCTTCCAAATTCATGCTACATAGTATCGTGATCCAGTTTAGAAAGGATGACAAATTTGTCTCATTGTAACGTGGCTCACCCAAGTGAGTTCAAAGATCTTAAATGAGTATTAACGATATTCAACCCTAAAATATTTATTAAAGCCAAATTTAACATCAAATATGTTAAATTTCGAAAAATATGGAATCATCATCTTTACACAGCGGTCATTTACTTCAGAAAATTCAGCCGTACTTCATACTTTAGGGTAGTATCTCTAATGATTCAACTTATGTGAAATTTTATTGATTTCGCCGCCGCCTCTTACAAACCTCCGAAATTTGGTGCCGTAGATGGTATAAAATGCCAATTAGTTCCTTGCTCGGAAGCCCAATTTTTTAGTTTTGTTACGGTATTTTGTGATTTGAATCCATCGACGATCTCTTCTAAGTGTTTTTTCGCGCAGACGAAATTGGTAACAAAATCGACGAAATTGGTCTGAGAAAATATTGCTGCAAATTCCTCTTCTCGCTTGGAATCTTAAAAGAATAACTAAAAACGTTTCGGTGCTGAGACTTGTGAGTGACCAGCTCAAAGTGCATACTCTTTGTAGCCATATTCAAGCAAATATTGCCAAGTATTATTTGATGAGTTTTGAATTCCTCTGCTGGTGAGCCTTTATCGTATCGTATCTGCGTAACTGCGTAATCCACTCCATTTGTAAAAATGGCCGCCACACGGTTACTCTTGATATGGGTCGCTGCCCCATTAAATGCGTATGCATCTTTTTGACCGTTGGATGATTTCCAGGTAACATTATAGAATGTTTGGCATCCTATGACATTGGAGCGTTTGAAATTCGGGCACTGTCTCTTAGTAGCTCAACATTATCTATAAATGGAAAATAGTTTACTAATTCGATTTCTTTCTCGTATTACTAGTACTGGATTACGGAAAATAGACGAGTTTTTTCCCATGCTAAATCATGCACTGTTAAGATTTCAATTTCGTGTTTTGTAATGGAGTGTGTTACCTTGGGCGCTAATCTGATTCTGGCGAGTACGACGGGATCTCCGTATGACGGGACATCTTGAAATTCTGCTTGCCATCAGTTCTATTCTACACGAATTATCCTCATCTAGAGTAGCATATGCCATACAGTTAATGCTGCTTCAAGCCTTGATCTTCTGAACTCGTTGTTTGAGTGGTCCCTTCCACCGCAGTTTCCAATTTTGATCTCATTCGGGTGTAAACCTCTAGATGCAGAATTAGCCTAATTTTCCTTTAATTTAACTAACAAAAATTTGCTCGTCCAATTGGCTAAGTATGTCGGCCAAATTTTTGGTTGCTTTGAAAGTCAGTTTAGCATGTTTGTACGATTCGTGTACAAATAAACTTTTGGTTCTAAGGGAAAATTAATTTATTGTTACTTCCAATAGTATTACCAAAAGTGATGATGCTCATAGTTCTAGCCTGGGAATGCTAATGGTATTTATTGCCGCTACCTTGGTCTTGGCAATTATTAGCTTAACAGCTACTTTTCCGCTGCGCAATTTTGATCTGGATTACAGAACTGACGCATAGAATGAATTTCAAAATCGTCTTCTGTTTATAGCCCTCTTGAAATCTCCAATGATTCCATTACCTTCATCTTGTGCACGCCCCTCCAATATTCCAGCCAAACTCGGTATTCATCGCCACCAAATTATTAAACGTATATTAGTTAGTTTGCCCTCTATTATGGAGTTTAGAAAATGGTCGCACCCTAACAGCATCTCGATTAGTTCTGATTCGTTGTATTTCGAATCGTGAACGTATTTTTATATTACCAACTCCTTGTGAACTTCCTGCCTATGATTTATCGATGGCTTCAATAAGGAAGGCGATTGATATCGATTCAGTATTAAAAGATCGGGTAGAAGCTTGGTCTAGTAATCCACGGATGTCTTGCCATACACCCTTCTCGGATTTGGAAAACCACTGTTGGTAGAAAGGCGTTTTCAATAATGGCAAGTGAGTTATTCTGGTTACTACTCTAATCATCAGAACAAGACGCATGTGCCGTGGTCGCCGTTATGTTTTCGACAGAAGTAACAACTGGATGCAGGTTCCGGTCGACTAATGTGTTGTGTATTTTGTTACAAATTCGGCATTTCCTTTTGGATCTACATTGATAAACTGAATGAGTATCGGATAATCAATTAAAACGCCTGAATGAACCGTTGATTAATCGTTATATTAGTGAATTCTTGAAACTCAAACAGACAGTGGCTTTCCACATGGTAAAATGAACAAGAAAGCATCATTGATAAGTGAAACGAGATGGCAGAAGGCTGAAATTTGGAACGCAGCTTTTATTCTGTGATCGGTTGTTTATTAACACACGCTTTTGCTAAGGCATTCATTTTCTTCAACAGGAAATCCAAGAACTCCTGCAGGGATGGAAAGTCAGTTTCCGTGGTTTTATACTTTCAGTTTCGTTTGGTGTCTTCATACAGCTTCTTAAATACAATAAAGGTCACCTAGGTGATGGTGAGTTTGGTTAAACTTTGCGCACTGCCCTTTGACAATTTAAGTTTAATGAAAACAGATTGGATGATGTACGACTCAATAATAGGTTTGTTTTTGTTATACCGTGCCATTGATACGCCTCTACATAACTATAGCGCCGTCCACGCGGATGTGCCGTATTAAGTTCTCCTTAAATAAGAGTCCTTTAGATATTTAAATTGTTGGACAGGTTTCAGTGAAACGTTTTCGTGTATGGTAGAGGTAAAAATATCGAAAAAAGATTGCCACTCTTGCAAATTACCATCAAAGTTTGGCAATGACCATGACGACAACTTAATATTTGAAGAAGCGTTGGTGCCTATCTTTGCATTAAACGAATCGTCTAATTACTAGTGTTATTCCTTGAATTTGGGATCCAATTGAAAAGTAATTATCATCAATAAAATCCATTTCAGACTAGACTGTATGGTCTATTTCAAATACCATATCTTCGACTTC
This sequence comes from Tipula helvola, assembly GCA_963556165.1. Classification (NCBI taxonomy): domain Eukaryota; kingdom Metazoa; phylum Arthropoda; class Insecta; order Diptera; family Tipulidae; genus Tipula; species Tipula helvola. Next base: position 103,044,824 of record OY744482.1, read on the forward strand.
CACACAAAATTGGAATGAAAACGATACACCTGATCGTTTTCAAGTCATCGTACTATAAAATACGTCGATAAAATTCACCATTTTGGTAAACAGACCCTTTACTATAGCTTTTCGTTTTCCAAGTTTATTGATTTTTCATATAATTCACAAATTCACAAGACTCAATTAAACTCCACTTCAAAATCCAAAAATAATAGAACCGGAATATACATAAAGGTATTACTAAATGAAATTGGATATACCAAACATTTGTTGGCTTTTGGATTTTCACTTGGTTGGAAATTTCTAGATAACTTTAACAAAGCACGTGGCTCTAAATCTCAGCCATTCGATATTATATTACCGGAAATATTTAGCTCACAACTGCATGGTGAGAGCTTTTTCGATGATTAGTTTTCTTTATTTAATCCTACGTTGTGCCAACAATCCGGCTCGAAGGACAATAATCGTTACAATCTATAATAGTGTGGAGGTTGTTTATAATAAAACCAAAGAGGCAATCAACCAGAATTATTCTGGCCACCGGATTATTCAGCAAAACCGAATACTAATTTGTTAAGGAAATATCATTTACTATGGTGACTTTTCCTTATTTAATGCCATCGCATCGTAATAATTGTACACCTAAACCTACACGTGTGTTGTGTATCATGCTTTGAATACGACAACCATCAAGAAAAATATAATCCCAAACCATATCACAGAAACCGAAAAACAATTTAGTAATTTTAATGCGAATCATTAATCACGAAGGACTTTCCTATACCATAAGCAGAAGTCGAAAAAAATGTATATCAACTAACATCAACTGTGTGTCTTGAATTTTAAATGGTTGATGGTATTTCTCGGAAAATTCGGTCGTGTAGCTAAACCAAATAAGACGAAAAGTAAAAAAAGGATACTTAAAATCCTTGCTGAAATCAAAAAAACAAAAAAATTCAGATTAAGAGTATGCCACAAAAAAAAATAAAAATGGGTTGGAAAATGGAAAATAACCTAACCAGAAATAACTTTCAATATGCATACATAACTACATGTACATACTCGTACATTTTTAAAATAAATAATTTCGAATACATTTTTCTGTTCATTTCTCTCCGTACTCTAGGTTTTGATCTTTGTGTGCTGAAATATGTGTGTGCATACTCGTATATATAAAAAGCAGCACATTATAATGGTTTTGGATTAACAAAAAAAAAAAAAAAAAACAGCAGGCAGCAGCACCACACAGCACACAACCTAAAAAAAATATAAAAATTGGTAAAGCGGGCCTGATATTCACAAGAATTAGTACATTTCTTAAATATTTGGCCTTTTTTCGTTTAATATTCAAACATACATCCCTTTACATGTGTATATAAAAACAACCCGTACGAGAGATATAATATCTATGGTAAAGTCCCGAGTGAATAATCGATGACAACCATAAAATCACAAAAAATGTACCATCATTGGAAAATTGGAAAAGAAAACCCAAAACTTACGTACATGTGGTATATACCGAAAGATACATGTATACACACAAAATAGTGTGATATTTATATGTACATACATAGATGGCCTACCCATTTGGAAAAACCAAAGTCTGATCCTAAAAAAAATAAACACAAAAACGATATATAATCATAAAACCTATCCTTTTTCCCAACAATATTTATTTCTACTTATCTTTCCAATTTTCCTTTTTTATTTCCACCCTCCCCCGTCTTCCACTTCTTATTCTTCTCATTCGTCGTACAGACATTTCATTTTTTTTTTTTTTTTTTTTTTTAGTTTTGTTGTTCCACTGTGTGTATTCGGTTCTGTGTGAGCTGCTCCCCAAACCTATTAACTCTATGGTGTACATTTTTTTTTTTGTATTTTTGTACTGCCGTCGTCAACCTTAACAGAATAAAATATCAAAAAACCTCCCACATATTTTAGACGGTTTTACACGAATATAAAAATTTGCGAGTGTTAGAGCTATAATGGATTGGAATGAGACGCGCGCGGGTAGCATACACCAAAACACTCGACAATCTATATATATATACACACACACAGCATACACAAAATACGGCGAAGAAAAATGAAAATATAACCAACTATAACGTTAACAGCACGAGGCAAAGTAACTTGTATAATATACACTCGTGTACAGCAGCAGTGCTGTATAGCTATATAGCTGTGTATATACAAAACACAATCACTTTTGTACACATACGAATGTTTAACAAACTGAAAGACAGAAGAAAATTTATATTCGTCGAGTGGTGGCGGTTGTGTATATAGTGGGTGCAAAACAAATTTTGGTATTTATGAATGGTGGGAAGATGTGCGCAAATTTGATGTGAACCATTTGTAACAAACCATATTATACTCTTTATGATATCTAGAGAATGTTAAACTAATTAGATTTTAAATGTTTCACGTACGGCCAGTATATTGTTCCACTGTATACTATAATATGTATGTAGTAAACCATTATCAGATAACATACATCTTCAAACCCGCAAAAAATTCCCAAAAGAAAAAAGCAACATAAATAAAATCAACAATGGGTGTGTGATTGAATCGCATGTGGAGGAAATTACAAAATATAAATTCATGTTATAGGTTGTATAATGTATACACTGAGAAAAATGCGACAACAGCAGAGAACGACTTGATATTCGAAACCAGAATAAACAAATTTATAAATGTGTGGAGTATGCATAGGGACCAAAAACCACAAGATGATACGGGGTGTAGAGTATTGCGTACAGATTCACATCGTATGATGTTCAGGCTGTGGTTTACAAACCGCACTGTTTGTTGGGTTGTAAAGCCCGGGGCAATTCAATCTGATTACAAAACCTGTCAGACCCAAGTAAAAAAACTTTTAGGTTGTAAAAAATATTAAAAAGTGAATCACAGCCTACAAATGTTTATAAAATTAGTTATTCATAGGACTGGAACAGCCTTGTGCGATCGGCAAGAGGCAGAAGTAATAAGTGATAACTGATAAGGCAAGATTGCAAGAGTTTCTTATGGTTGAGCACCAGTTAAATTATTGTTGTTATATTATATCGATAAAAATCTTTTGCCAAGGGCGATCAGAAATGGTCAATTTACCCATAGGAGGTCGTAAGCATATGTTGGTTGCTTTTGTTTGCTTACATATTTGGAAATTTGTGATGAATTTGTGGATATCCACGGTCATTTTGGGGCAATAGTAAAACCTTCGTATACGCTCAAGGAACATTTTGATTCATCCGTGTGATCTGTCAGGTGGGCAATGCTCTTTTTCAATGATTTCTGAAATTAAATCAATTGGAATCCACATTTTCCAGGATGGGATGCCTGTAATTGGAATGTTTGCTTTCGATTCCATTCGCATGAATATCCTTTCATCTATGACTATTAAATTAGGATACTTACCAGGATCCGCAGCTATATTTATCATAAGTTTCACATAAGCATCATCCGTAACCTTGCTGGTATATTAAACAAATACTGTAGGTGTAGCTCCAGGTCGATATTTTGTTCAGTTATACTGTCACAATATGCACGAGACAACGTATCTGCTACTATATTATCTTTGCCTTTAAATGTATGATGGTCAAATGAAATGCCTGTAATTTCAGGCTCCACCTAGCCAATCGTCCCGATAAATCACTTTGTGACATGAGCCATTTCAGACTGGCGTGATCGGTGATGATAGCAAATGATGGATTTCGATATTGATCATCAAGCCTGCCTTTGACAACAACTCCGCTACCGTGTTTAACAGTTCCAGGTGCTCGTCGAACCCAGCTGAGACTATCAATAGATCGTCAAGATGTACAAAGGCTTTTTCTCTAAGCTGGTGGGGTATTACTCGATCCATCAATCTGCACATGGTTTGGACGGCGTTGCACAACCCAAACAGCATGACACAGAATTTATAGAGAGGAAGGCCTGGAACTGTAAAAGCCGTTATCTCTATGGAGTTTTTGGTAAGCGGAATCTGCCAAAATGCGTCTTTAAGATCAAGACTGGTTATATATTTGGTCTCCGTTAATCTGCTATAAGTAGCCCATTGATAATTGGCATAGGATATGCATCTGTTTTGTAACTACGTAGATTAATCTTCCCAGACCTTTTGAAGCAAATGATGAAAATTTATTGATTTCATCCAAGCAAGTTTGCTCGTCATCATTAAGATCATGTTTATTTAGCTCTTTCTTGGTATTTTCCTCGCGACATTCTATTATTTCAGAAATTAGATGAGGAGCAACATCAAATTCTCTTCAAAAATCAATACCAAGGTAAATTTCTGCTTGAAGTTGGTTTTATTCATGTACGTGACAAGGAGTTATCCTAGAATTGTTGTACAAAATAAAGATAGAATTGTTGTCAAATGGCATAATTTGACAGAACATTTTTTCTGTTTTCCAGTTTCCCATGTTTATCGATGCGTGTGTGAACGTTTATTTCATCAGAATAGTAATTTCACAATAAAGAAACGTTCACGTTAAGGAATAGCGCGTTATCCATCGCGTTTTTTTTTTACTTTTTCTCAGAATACAGGTGCAGATATGATTCACAAATTTTTCACTAATCAACGATAAATTGAGTATTCAATCAAAGCTCACTAATTATATTCATTAATTTTTCACGCACTATTCATTATTTATTCAGACATTATTCTTAAGTTATTCACACATTATCCACTCATTATTCACTTAACGATGATTCGATAAACGATGATTACACTTATCACTCAATCAGAACCCTCAAATTATTGCTTTTTTCCACTCGTAATTCACTCATAATTTGCACACTATTAACTCTTTATTCACTCAGAACTCATTATGCGCTCATTATTCACTAATTATTCACTCAGAATTCTATAATTATTCATTCAATATTTACAAATTATCCACTCATACCTCGCTCACCCTTCACTCATTATTTGCAAATTATTCTACCGACGATTGATTGGTGAATAAAGTTCGCAGATTAATGAAGTTTTCACATTATTGACTAATTTATCACTCATAATTCGCTTACTACTATAATAACTGATGAATGATGGTTTCACTCATTATTCAATCAGAACTATCTAATTAATCGCTCATTATTCTTTCGGTTTCGCTAATTATAATTCGCTTACTTTTCATTCATTATCCACACATCATTAACCTAAGAATGATCATTTCAAACATTATTCTCTGAAAACTCTCTAATTATCCACTCATTCACTAACTATGTGTACTCATTATTCAATCTAAATTTGCTCACTATTCACTGATTATTCACATATTACTCACCTGTTAATAACATGTTATTCACACAGTATTCTTTTTATTTATACATTATTCACTGATAAATGATGTTTTCACTCATTATTTACTCAGAATTCTCTCATCATTTTTCACTCACTATTAAGATTTATAAAAATTAATTAATTTCAATTTTAAACTTCTAACGTGAAGCTGGTTGATATTCAGCAAACTATTCAATTAAATAAAAACGGTAAATTTTTATTTGTTCATTTATAATTTTGTATGCGGAATGCATTTCGATGGTAAAAACAATCATCTTCGGCCGCTTTATATGTTACATCTATAACTCGTCACATTTTGATGACGGTCCATTTCTTGATGGTTTTTGTCTTATACGAGAGACGATGCACGATTTAACTAGCACATAATTTGGCTGTACCCTCCTCGTAGTTAGCTTCCACAACCCACAACCTGACTGACCCAGTACCTCCCTCCAGTATTTACCCACACGTGGCAGCGTTTCCCGATGTTCAATAATAATTCACCTGGTAGTTGCCCTGCACTGCTAGATTGAAGTGGTGGCAACTCGATGTTATCGTAAGTTTATACTCCTCTTCCAACATCCACCACGAAGCTATTTGCATTCATGAAGTCCATTCCCAAATTTACTTCATTCACAATATCTGCAATCAGCACTTCGTGTTGGAAAAGAGTTCTACAGTTGCCGTTTGTAACGTGAATCCATTAGCTGGTTGTATACCTTCACAAATCAGATCTTTCCGGACAATCGTGCGATTTGCTCCAGTATCCAGAGTGATGATGCACCATGCCATTGCCTTTCATTGTTAAGCTGTCACTGCCTTTTGCTACTTTTGAAACGCACATGGAGGTTATAAATTTCCCGCTTATGCTCACTACCATACTTCCTATACAGCGCCTTCATTATTTCGAGATAACTATTGCACTCTGAAATTTGAAAATGCCGAAAGATGTTGTTCCATCAAATGTTGGTAGGTTTATCTTGATAGAATGAACGATCTGAACCACTTGCGCCATTGTTCCACTTGCTTTGACATCAATTAACTCTTTTTCGAGACGTTGAACCCCCATTTGTAATTTCTCTTCAACCTGTTGAACTTTCGTTTCTATATTTTGTTTCAACCTGTTGAATCTCCGTTTACAACTTCTCTACTTTGCCATGTATGTTAGTAGATAATTCGATAAGTTTCTCGTCTATTCTGTTTTGACCATCTATAATTTGATCTTTAATTTCTTCTCATTGTTGTTTCATTTCTTAGTTGGACTGCTTCATTTGTTGTTTTATTATTTGGTTTGACTACTCAATTTTCGCCATTTGTCGTTTGTTTTGTTGTTCCATCTTTGGTTTGACTGATCTCCTTGCTGTATCATCTGATTTTTAACTTCTCCTAAATGTTGCACCATAATCTGCTTCAAAGCAGCTATTAACTACGACAGATCGAAATTTCCAGAAGATACTTGTGCTTTTTCGACGAATGTTTTTACTTCATCTCCTCTCTTTCCTCCGGTTGCCGCATCCGTTATTTCGACGCCAAAATCATGATGGTCAGCGTTCGCACTTGTAAAACTACTTTAACACCATCGTGGACAAACCCCGTTTCTCTATAGTTCCTTCTTTAATATGTAGTGGAACTCTTAATTTGGCAGAGAATCATTTTCTTTGTTTTACTATTCACAATCCCACCGCTGTCACCAATTGTTACGTTTTTGCCTTGTCAATCAAGGTTCGTATATATTTCTGGATTGTGAATAAAAACACAACACTTCCATTTATCACAAACAAATTTATATCTTGAGCACAAAAATTATCACAACACAAGTATTAACGATAATAGCTGTGTTTTTTTATAAGTCTCGATAGATCTATTGAGATAATTGCAAAAATAAAAAATGGGAAATTGTAGCTACTCCTATCATCCACTTAAAAATACTGGTACTCGCAGCACTAAGAATTGTGTTTCTTTTGACAACGCTACGCCATGTTGTTTTCATTATATGTATTTTGTTATTCCAAAAGTATAAATACATGATGAAAAGTGCAAATACATTTTATCCATATATAAAAATGAGACGGACACATTAAAACTTTTTTTTTTCTTTCAAAATGCTACTATGATCTTTTAAATGTTGAGCAACTTTTACGAAAAATGATAAACAGGTTAATTTTTCGATTTTTCAATTCTTTTTCACTAAAAAAAGTTGTGGATTGCGGTAAGTAGTATTAAATAACATATTTTTAATATGCATCTTCATAATGGAAGGAAATAATAATAAAATTAATACTTTTATCGTACATATTCTGTCTTTTAAAATAGAGCAACAGATTAAATGTAAATCAGCTACTAGTTTCCTATTGTATGATAGATGTACTAAAAATTGGCTTTGGAATGCTTCCATGCTAAAATACAAATTTTGCATGTGTGTCTTTACTCTTAAAAGGGAAAATCTGTAGTCTCGATAGCATATCTGGATAAAAAGCAAGATTTTCATGTACAATTAATAAGTTGGGTAATTTAAGCAAACTGTTGAATAAAAACTTATTCTTGATTAAAATAAACTGAATCAATTGCAGTTTAACCACAAAAATAGAGAACATCTGGATGCGATCTATTGAGATCTATCGAGACTTATAAAAAAACGCAGCTAATATATTTTGGATAAGAGCCGAGACATAGGTATTCTGGAAAAAACTGAGAGTTTTTTTTTTTTTACTTTATTTTTACAATAAATGAAAATGATTACAACAAGCTTATTACTATATATTTTAAATATTCAAATTTATATCATTTGTAATAAACTATGTATTTACATTTTTTATAATTACCATGGAACTTCAGTATCTCGAACCTAAGAAGGTTATAAGTTATAACACAACTTCACAATTTCATTATTTATTTTTATTTTTTTTTTTATTCATTAATGTTTTACTTTTTATAATTTACGCTACATTAATTTCCGGTTGATTTAATTTATTAATTTTACAAAATACATATTAAGAAACAATTCATATAATTCATTTATAATTAGCTAGTTCTAAAAATACTATTATTACACCAGTTTAGTTTAGAAACTAAAGATCAAAGTTTTTGTTCACAGGTTTTGACGTCATACAGGTTTCAATTACTTTTCAGGTAGTCTGTTATTTTATTTTTGAAAATTTTCTGATTCGGTATGTTTTTAAGCTCTGGGGGAGTTCATTATACAATGGCAATCCTCGATATAAAACATTATTATTAGTAGAGCCTGTTCTGAAATCCTCAACTGCAAAACGTGATTTCCTCATGTTTGTTATGAATTTTTATCAATTCAAAATTTTGCTTTATATGGTTACAGATTATTTTATTTAGAAGCATTAAAAATTCACGATCAATTAAAAAACTGAGTGACTGAAATTGATCAAAAAGTGTTTCTGTTCGATACCTTATTGGCGAAATCTCTAGCTCTTGTAATTTATACTCCGCACAGCCACTCCAAATCGGATTAAGGTAAACTAATCGCGACTAAATGTAAGCAAAGTATAAAAGTAGCAGAGATTGGGAGTACATGCTTATTTGATTGATAGTAAAAATATAAGGTAATATAGTTTTTTTGATTTTATCAATATGATTCGACCATTTAGCTTGCTATCAATCACCAAGCCTAAATAAGTAAACATAATAACTCTTTCAATTACGAAAGAATCATAAGTAATAGTACTAGGATTTAAGGCATCCATCCAAAAATTTTTATTCTCAATTACTATATGTACTTTGTTTTACTGTGGTTTAAGGTTAGATGATTTCTACTAAACCAATTTTTAAGCGTCAGTAAATCGTTTTGTATTTGTGAAAGTAACACCTGTAGAGATTCTGACATTTTTATTTATATTTACTAGTTAGCGTCTCATAGAGTGAAAGCTTTTAAATAAGTTTATTTGTACTGTAGTAAATCCTGCAGTATACAAATAAACTTGTACTGCAGCTTAGCTATCAAAGGCCTGGCGTACCTAAGTCTAGAAAATGTTTACTAATTATGCCATTCAATATTGAAAAATGGTTGATCCTTTCTAAAATTATTTTTTCTAGAACTTTTGATATCGCAGTCAAAATAGAATTGGGTCTGTAATTCGCAAGAGCAGTTTAATCTTCAGATTTGTATACTGGTACAACTTTAGCAGTTTTACAACAATCAGGAAAAATTCTAGAATTAAACGACTCATTGACATACTTCACAAGTAAAGAGCTTATATAGTTAACGGTGTACTTAATAACCATTGTAGATCCATTATCAACACCAGTAGCTGCATTTGAATCTCGACTCAAAACTATATTCTCTACTTCACTTTTCTCTGTGGGCCACAGCTGAAACAAATGCTTAACGTCGTAGTGTATATAAGTAAAATCAACTATATTTGATTGCTGAAAATTTCCAGTAGTATCCTTAGTAGCGTTTATGAAATATTCATTGAAGTGCTCAGCTATTTCTTGATGATTAGTGGTTCCTAATTTTAATAAACGATCAGCCTTATTATTCTCAATTTTATTGAAAATTACTTATTTAAAGTATTTCCACAACTCTTTGGGTTTGCCAATGTTTTCGCTTACCAATTTAAAGCCTCTGTCCAGTTTTGCCTTTTTTATTTTTGAAGCTACCACAGCGCTAAGAAATTTTTGTTTCTGAACAAAAAATGCATTATCTTTAAATTTAATGCCTGTGAAAAACTTAACAAAAAAAAATAACAAATTTATCGTATACGTATACGTATTTATAAGTAGTGGTAATATAAATTATACGCCTAAATGTGGATAAAGAAAACATTACACAATAACTTTAATACAACTCAGTGACGATTTTTGTTCAAAAAAGAAACAAATAAGATTTTCTTGGAATGTCCATAGTATGCACTTGATGAAAAAATTATGAAATGGCCGGACCCTGGGGTCGGCCATATAAATAACAAGCAATTTTTGCATCAAATGTTGTACGATTTTCCGCCAACGAAATTTGTTCAACAAAAATCAAAAGTCCCAAAGTCAAATGATTTTTCTCGAATGTCCGTAGTATGCACTTGATGAAAAAATTATGAAATGGCCGGACCCTGGGGTCGGCCATATAAATAACAAGCAATATTTGCATCAAATGTTGTACAATTTTCCGCCGACGAAATTTGTTCAACAAAAATCAAAAGTCCCAAAGTCAAATGGTTGTTCTCGAATGTCCATAGTATGCACTTGATGAAAAAATTATGAAATGGCCGGACCCTGGGGTCGGCCATATAAATAACAAGCAATATTTGCATCAAATGTTGTACAATTTTCCGCCGACGAAATTTGTTCAACAAAAATCAAAAGTCCCAAAGTCAAATGATTTTTCTCGAATGTCCATAGTATGCACTTGATGAAAAAATTATGAAATGGCCGGACCCTGGGGTCGGCCATATAAATAACAAGCAATATTTGCATGAAATGTTGTACAATTTTCTGCCGACGAAATTTGTTCAACAAAAATCAAAAGTCCCAAAGTCAAATGGTTGTTCTCGAATGTCAATAGTATGCACTTGATGAAAAAATTATGAAATAGCCGGACCCTGGGGTCGGCCATATAAATAACAAGCAATATTTGCATCAAATGTTGTACAATTTTCCGCCGACGAAATTTGTTCAACAAAAATCAAAAGTCCCAAAGTCAAATGATTTTTCTCGAATGTCCGTAGTATGCACTTGATGAAAAAATTATGAAATGGCCGGACCCTGGGGTCGGCCATATAAATAACAAGCAATATTTGCATCAAATGTTGTACAATTTTCCGCCGACGAAATTTGTTCAACAAAAATCAAAAGTCCCAAAGTCAAATGGTTGTTCTCGAATGTCCATAGTATGCACTTGATGAAAAAATTATGAAATGGCCGGACCCTGGGGTCGGCCATATAAATAACAAGCAATATTTGCATCAAATGTTGTACAATTTTCCGCCGACGAAATTTGTTCAACAAAAATCAAAAGTCCCAAAGTCAAATGATTTTTCTCGAATGTCCATAGTATGCACTTGATGAAAAAATTATGAAATGGCCGGACCCTGGGGTCGGTCATATAAATAACAAGCAATTTTAAATTTATCTTTCTAGACTGATTTTTTTGACTGGGGTGAAAAATCACCTCAGTGTGGCCGCTATATGCGGTGCAGCATACGCTGACAATATTATTTGCATTCTGGGTCGCACCATCATATCTCTAAAAGAAGTCCTCCCATTTCAATTAACAGCCCAACAAATAGGCCTTCAGATCAATGAAGCGAAGACCAAATACATGGTGACCGCGAGAAGGCAGACTCGTGGGGACTTCATTTCAGGAGAAACTCAATATGAAAAGATGAATGAGTTCAAATACCTAGGATCACTGATCACTGACCAAAACTCCGTTTCTGTGGACATTTCATCGTGGATCGCAGCAGGCGACCGAGAATTTTACGCCAATATCAAAATTTTCAAGTCTCCTTATATATCGCGCAAAATAAAATTTATTTTATTTACATAGAAATTTACTAATATTTTAGCACACTGTATTTTGAGCTAAAGCTCATTCACAATACAGCGTGCCAAAACGTTTGATTTATTTATTTAAAAAAGCAGTAAAATTATCAGCCATGCTTATCCATCCAGCAATTGGTCAACTTCGCCTCGGCAAAAAATAGTTTTCAAGCCAAGCTTTTACCATTTTTCTCGACAATTTTGAATTGGCCATTTCCTATATGTGTTCGTATGTAATCAGTACTCATGCGTACCGTACCATTGTCCGGTGGTTCGTCGTAAAATCGGGCAAATTTTTTTCAATGGTTCAATCTCTTCACCATCTATTTCTTCGGATTCTTCTCCATCAGATATAGATCGCTCGTTCAATCTTCTGTGATGCATCTACATCCAAATAATTGAAACTGGATTCTTCCCCGTAATGATTCGTCGGCGTGTCCCCATAACTGACTTCCTTCTCTATTTTAATTGTGGAGCTAAAACCACCATGATCGGCGGGTGACATGTCTGTAATTCCACATTGTGTTATGATAGTTTCAGACGCTTTGCACTGTTCCACAAATTTATACGCAAAAAATAAAAAATAATTTACGAGACAAAAATTTTCAAAAAAAACGTCCAATTGACGTAAAAGTCAAAGGCAAATTGGACATCTACAAGGCGCCGATAAGACCAGTTATCACCTTTGATTGCAAGTCGTGGACACTGACAGCGCAAAACATCCAGAAAATCGCTGTAACTGAGCGTAAGATCATAAAAAGAATTCTCGGTCCCAAAAAATGACCAACATCAACGAAAGTAGGACCTCGTGGGAGACCACATACCCAAGAATACCAGAGAACGCCAGACACGGTGACCGAGTGTGTATAGGTCCGTTTCAACGTCGTCCATCCATCCATTCTCTCTTGGCGGATCGAATTATTTGGAGGAGCATCGTTGAGGCGGCCAAATCCCTTCATGGGATGTAGCGCCAGCGGAAGAAGAAGAAGAAGTTGCCGCTATGTTAGGGGAGCAAAGTATGGCCGCTAAGGGTTAAAAAAACAGAAAAATAGGTATTTGTATCCATAGAATAAAAATATGCCCCTAAAGTATTTTCGACTTTTGGCGTTTATTACTTTTTCCTTACGACAGCAGTAAAGTTTGTAGGTATGTTGCACATCAAGAGTTTCAATTTTAACAATTTAAAGTTTTTATTCTTCATTATCATTCAACGAATGGGTAAAATAACTATAGAATTTAACGCGAAATATTGATATTAAACAAAAATTAGGTGTTCAACAAATTTCGTCGGCGGAAAATCGTACAACATTTGATGCAAAAATTGCTTGTTATTTATATGGCCGACCCCAGGGTCCGGCCATTTCATAATTTTTTCATCAAGTGCATACTACGGACATTCGAGAAAAATCATTTGACTTTGGGACTTTTGATTTTTGTTGAACAAATTTCGTCGGCGGAAAATTGTACAACATTTGATGCAAATATTGCTTGTTATTTATATGGCCGACCCCAGGGTCCGGCCATTTCATAATTTTTTCATCAAGTGCATACTACGGACATTCGAGAACAACCATTTGACTTTGGGACTTTTGATTTTTGTTGAACAAATTTCGTCGGCGGAAAATTTTACAACTATGGACATTCGAGAAAAATCATTTGACTTTGGGACTTTTGATTTTTGTTGAACAAATTTCGTCGGCGGAAAATTGTACAACATTTGATGCAAATATTGCTTGTTATTTATATGGCCGACCCCAGGGTCCGGCCATTTCATAATTTTTTCATCAAGTGCATACTATGGACATTCGATAAAAATCATTTGACTTTGGGACTTTTGATTTTTGTTGAACAAATTTCGTCGGCGGAAAATTGTACAACATTTGATGCAAATATTGCTTGTTATTTATATGGCCGACCCCAGGGTCCGGCCATTTCATAATTTTTTCATCAAGTGCATACTACGGACATTCGAGAACAACCATTTGACTTTGGGACTTTTGATTTTTGTTGAACAAATTTCGTCGGCGGAAAATTTTACAACTATGGACATTCGAGAAAAATCATTTGACTTTGGGACTTTTGATTTTTGTTGAACAAATTTCGTCGGCGGAAAATTGTACAACATTTGATGCAAATATTGCTTGTTATTTATATGGCCGACCCCAGGGTCCGGCCATTTCATAATTTTTTCATCAAGTGCATACTATGGACATTCGATAAAAATCATTTGACTTTGGGACTTTTGATTTTTGTTGAACAAATTTCGTCGGCGGAAAATTGTACAACATTTGATGCAAATATTGCTTGTTATTTATATGGCCGACCCCAGGGTCCGGCCATTTCATAATTTTTTCATCAAGTGCATACTACGGACATTCGAGAACAACCATTTGACTTTGGGACTTTTGATTTTTGTTGAACAAATTTCGTCGGCGGAAAATTTTACAACTATGGACATTCGAGAAAAATCATTTGACTTTGGGACTTTTGATTTTTGTTGAACAAATTTCGTCGGCGGAAAATTGTACAACATTTGATGCAAATATTGCTTGTTATTTATATGGCCGACCCCAGGGTCCGGCCATTTCATAATTTTTTCATCAAGTGCATACTATGGACATTCGATAAAAATCATTTGACTTTGGGACTTTTGATTTTTGTTGAACAAATTTCGTCGGCGGAAAATTGTACAACATTTGATGCAAATATTGCTTGTTATTTATATGGCCGACCCAAGGGTCCGGCCATTTCATAATTTTTTCATCAAGTGCATACTATGGACATTCGAGAACAACCATTTGACTTTGGGACTTTTGATTTTTGTTGAACAAATTTCGTCGGCGGAAAATTTTACAACTATGGACATTCGAGAAAAATCATTTGACTTTGGGACTTTTGATTTTTGTTGAACAAATTTCGTCGGCGGAAAATTGTACAACATTTGATGCAAATATTGCTTGTTATTTATATGGCCGACCCCAGGGTCCGGCCATTTCATAATTTTTTCATCAAGTGCATACTACGGACATTCGAGAAAAATCATTTGACTTTGGGACTTTTGATTTTTGTTGAACAAATTTCGTCGGCGGAAAATTGTACAACATTTGATGCAAATATTGCTTGTTATTTATATGGCCGACCCCAGGGTCCGGCCATTTCATAATTTTTTCCTCAAGTGCATACTATGGACATTCGAGAACAACCATTTGAATTTGGGACTTTTGATTTTTGTTGAACAAATTTCGTCGGCGGAAAATTTTACAACTATGGACATTCGAGAAAAATCATTTGACTTTGGGACTTTTGATTTTTGTTGAACAAATTTCGTCGGCGGAAAATTGTACAACATTTGATGCAAATATTGCTTGTTATTTATATGGCCGACCCCAGGGTCCGGCCATTTCATAATTTTTTCATCAAGTGCATACTACGGACATTCGAGAAAAATCATTTGACTTTGGGACTTTTGATTTTTGTTGAACAAATTTCGTCGGCGGAAAATTGTACAACATTTGATGCAAATATTGCTTGTTATTTATATGGCCGACCCCAGGGTCCGGCCATTTCATAATTTTTTCATCAAGTGCATACTACGGACATTCGAGAAAAATCATTTGACTTTGGGACTTTTGATTTTTGTTGAACAAATTTCGTCGGCGGAAAATTGTACAACATTTGATGCAAATATTGCTTGTTATTTATATGGCCGACCCCAGGGTCCGGCCATTTCATAATTTTTTCATCAAGTGCATACTACGGACATTCGAGAAAAATCATTTGACTTTGGGACTTTTGATTTTTGTTGAACAAATTTCGTCGGCGGAAAATTGTACAACATTTGATGCAAATATTGCTTGTTATTTATATGGCCGACCCCAGGGTCCGGCCATTTCATAATTTTTTCCTCAAGTGCATACTATGGACATTCGAGAACAACCATTTGAATTTGGGACTTTTGATTTTTGTTGAACAAATTTCGTCGGCGGAAAATTTTACAACTATGGGCATTCGAAAAAAATTATTTGACTTTGGGACTTTTGATTTTTGTTGAACAAATTTCGTCGGCGGAAAATTGTACAACATTTGATGCAAATATTGCTTGTTATTTATATGGCCGACCCCAGGGTCCGGCCATTTCATAATTTTTTCATCAAGTGCATACTACGGACATTCGAGAAAAATCATTTGACTTTGGGACTTTTGATTTTTGTTGAACAAATTTCGTCGGCGGAAAATTGTACAACATTTGATGCAAATATTGCTTGTTATTTATATGGCCGACCCCAGGGTCCATTTCATAATTTTTTCATCAAGTGCATACTACGGACATTCGAGAAAAATCATTTGACTTTGGGACTTTTGATTTTTGTTGAACAAATTTCGTCGGCGGAAAATTGTACAACATTTGATGCAAATATTGCTTGTTATTTATATGGCCGACCCCAGGGTCTGGCCATTTCATAATTTTTTCCTCAAGTGCATACTATGGACATTCGAGAACAACCATTTGAATTTGGGACTTTTGATTTTTGTTGAACAAATTTCGTCGGCGGAAAATTTTACAACTATGGGCATTCGAGAAAAATCATTTGACTTTGGGACTTTTGATTTTTGTTGAACAAATTTCGTCGGCGGAAAATTGTACAACATTTGATGCAAATATTGCTTGTTATTTATATGGCCGACCCCAGGGTCCGGCCATTTCATAATTTTTTCATCAAGTGCATACTACGGACATTCGAGAAAAATCATTTGACTTTGGGACTTTTGATTTTTGTTGAACAAATTTCGTCGGCGGAAAATTGTACAACATTTGATGCAAATATTGCTTGTTATTTATATGGCCGACCCCAGGGTCCGGCCATTTCATAATTTTTTCATCAAGTGCATACTACGGACATTCGAGAAAAATCATTTGACTTTGGGACTTTTGATTTTTGTTGAACAAATTTCGTCGGCGGAAAATTGTACAACATTTGATGCAAATATTGCTTGTTATTTATATGGCCGACCCCAGGGTCCGGCCATTTCATAATTTTTTCATCAAGTGCATACTACGGACATTCGAGAAAAATCATTTGACTTTGGGACTTTTGATTTTTGTTGAACAAATTTCGTCGGCGGAAAATTGTACAACATTTGATGCAAATATTGCTTGTTATTTATATGGCCGACCCCAGGGTCCGGCCATTTCATAATTTTTTCCTCAAGTGCATACTATGGACATTCGAGAACAACCATTTGAATTTGGGACTTTTGATTTTTGTTGAACAAATTTCGTCGGCGGAAAATTTTACAACTATGGACATTCGAGAAAAATCATTTGACTTTGGGACTTTTGATTTTTGTTGAACAAATTTCGTCGGCGGAAAATTGTACAACATTTGATGCAAATATTGCTTGTTATTTATATGGCCGACCCCAGGGTCCGGCCATTTCATAATTTTTTCATCAAGTGCATACTACGGACATTCGAGAAAAATCATTTGACTTTGGGACTTTTGATTTTTGTTGAACAAATTTCGTCGGCGGAAAATTGTACAACATTTGATGCAAATATTGCTTGTTATTTATATGGCCGACCCCAGGGTCCGGCCATTTCATAATTTTTTCATCAAGTGCATACTACGGACATTCGAGAAAAATCATTTGACTTTGGGACTTTTGATTTTTGTTGAACAAATTTCGTCGGCGGAAAATTGTACAACATTTGATGCAAATATTGCTTGTTATTTATATGGCCGACCCCAGGGTCCGGCCATTTCATAATTTTTTCATCAAGTGCATACTACGGACATTCGAGAAAAATCATTTGACTTTGGGACTTTTGATTTTTGTTGAACAAATTTCGTCGGCGGAAAATTGTACAACATTTGATGCAAATATTGCTTGTTATTTATACGCCCGCCCCAAGGGTCCGGCCATTTCATAATTTTTTCATCAAGTGCATACTACGGACATTCGAGAAAAATCATTTGACTTTGGGACTTTTGATTTTTGTTGAACAAATTTCGTCGGCGGAAAATTGTACAACATTTGATGCAAATATTGCTTGTTATTTATATGGCCGACCCCAGGGTCCGGCCATTTCATAATTTTTTCATCAAGTGCATACTACGGACATTCGAGAAAAATCATTTGACTTTGGGACTTTTGATTTTTGTTGAACAAATTTCGTCGGCGGAAAATTGTACAACATTTGATGCAAATATTGCTTGTTATTTATACGCCCGCCCCAAGGGTCCGGCCATTTCATAATTTTTTCATCAAGTGCATACTACGGACATTCGAGAAAAATCATTTGACTTTGGGACTTTTGATTTTTGTTGAACAAATTTCGTCGGCGGAAAATTGTACAACATTTGATGCAAATATTGCTTGTGATTTATATGGCCGTCCCAGGGTGCGGCCATTTCATAATTTTTTCATCAAGTGCATACTATGGACATTCGAGAACAACCATTTGATTTTGGGACTTTTGATTTTTGTTGAACAAATTTCGTCGGCGGAAAATTGTACAACATTTGATGCAAATATTGCTTGTTATTTATACGGCCGACCCCAGGGTCCGGCCATTTCATAATTTTTTCATCAAGTGCATACTACGGGCAATCGAGAAAAATTATTTGACTTTGGAAGTTTTAATTTTTGTTGAAAAAATGTAATCACTTCCATCGTTAGTTATACTATTCAAAAATCGCCTAAATGCATACTATTTTGTTTACGCACACTACTACATTTTTTGTTATTTGCTAAGTACTTCACTTCGGTTAAATTTATTATTTAATTTAAAAAACTGTTCCCGCTCTTTGATTAGATTTTTTATTGCAGGTATCATCTAAGAATCGTTATGATGTTTGGACTTTTTCCTTATTGTACACGTAATGACAAATACAAGTTTTCCTAATTTGTTCGAAATTTCATTTAAATTCAAAGTATTACAGATTTCAACCCCAATAGGGTAATTTGAAATATTATTATAATTCAGAACTTTAAATGAAATATTGCTTGTCTGTCTGGGTAAATCATCTTGAAGGAATAATTATTTGTGGTCAGACAAGGAAGTGTTTGAAGTGTTTACGTCATAATAATATGCTAATAAGTCTGTTATGTGAGATGCTGAGAAATTGTATTTAGAAATATACGAATTTACTAATTGTTTGTAGCGTGAAACATTATTATCTTCAAAGTCCAATAAATTTAGATAGAAATCGCCAACAATTATACGTGGCAGTATTCCTGTAAACATTTACCTAACATAATCAAAAACTTTGTAAACGCATTTTTTGTGAACGATAAAATACAATAATATTAATATTTCTATTAACTAATTTAACTCCAATTGCTTGACAAAAGTTATCGTCATCAACAAATATTTTTGCGGCAGTTTCTGTTTGACCTCACATAAATCGCGGTCCCACCATACCCACAGGATCTATTCGAAAAGAAACTGTTAAACTGCTTTAAATTAGAAAATTTATTTTCCTCCTTTGTAATCCAAATTTCAGTTAAGACTATTATATCAAGGCTACACTGTATATTAATTACCATTACTTAAACATAATACAATTTATTTCTGATACTTTATATTATATTTATATACAAAATTCGTAGTTCTTTAAAAATATTTTGGATAAGGGGAATTTACTGCTCTTTCTAGTATTATATTCTATATTTATTTAAACAATTTATACGAAATTTTAAGTTTGTGTGCAAAGGGCGATAAGTTAAAAAATGTGTGTACAAAATTTCAAGTTTATTGGTCCATTACTTTTTGAGTTACATTCCACAGCGCGCAAAAAAACACGTTTTGAGAAAAACTCGATTAAAGTTTTCGTTCTTGAAAAGAAGGCATCTCTTCGCAATACTTCGGTGACCTCCTAGGAACTTTTAGGACTTTCCGTTGGGCTTGAAACTTTGGAAATATATTCTTCAGATACTAAAAGAATTTTTAAAGCAAAAAAAATGCAAAAAAATTAATATCTGGAGGAGGTCCCCACTTAGGTTGAATTTATACAAATTTTTAAATTTTATATGGGCCTTTGATTCAAACGAATTTTCTTGAGCTCTCCACATGAAACTTGAACCACCGAAACTTGTGTTCGGTGGCTTCTAGTGTCGTCGTCGATTCGCTTAAAGATAAACTTTATTTCTGTTATATTCACAAGCAGACTTGTATACGCTTAAAATTGTTGTCAAATGGTATAATTTGACAGAACATTTTTTTATGTTTTCCATGTTTTCCGATGTTCGTGAATGTTTTCTTTATCAGAATAGGAATTTTACAATAAAGTAACGTACAGCAAAATAAATTAAAGTACCTAGGCGATTTTTTTAATTTTTTTTCGTATTCGGCTCACGATGATTTTGAAATGTCGGATGATGTTACATATTGCATGTGTATGCGTAGATTTATATCCCATATTTATAGCCCATATGTTTCCGTAACCTGATTTCTATACAATTTTTTACTTATTCCTGCCTCTAAAGATGTTTTCACATCAAAAACTCCCAAAAGCCACTTAGCATTGGTCTTTTCCGCATAAGAATGCACGATATTATGTAGCTTCATTTTGTTTTCATTTTGTAGTTAGCAAAAATCTAATGTGGTTTTCCATTGCGATGGGGCACTTTATGCCTCAATTCCATGGGAAAAAATGACTGACAGTCAAAAAATTCGAAAAGAGAAAAATAATCTGATACTCCATATAAGAGACAAAGACAACGCTTTTTTTGTTTTTTATTTTATAGCAAAATAATTTTTGGCCGAAAGTGTCGAATGTGTCGAAGGGCCGAATGTGTCGAAGGGCCGAATGTCGAAGGACCAAATGTCGAAGGGCCGAATGGGTCAAAGGGCCGAATGGGTCGAAGGGCCGAATTTTTTTGTTTATTTGTTTTTAGAAATATAATTTTTAAATTTCTTGTTTTAACTAATATTTTGTAAATTTTTGTATCAAATATGTATAAATAAACTTCTTATGAATTTATGTATTTTATCATGTTTAATCTTTGGAGATTCTACCGACAAAAAAGCACTGCGCTTGTATATAATAACAAAAGGAGTAATAAGATTAAGATATCTAGGAAAAACAAAATGAATGTACCAAGCACCTATCTATATATGTACATACGCCTATTATATAGAGCCGAATGTCTCAGGTGGCGTATGATAAAATTTTCCTTCACCAAAACGCACCACTGCTGGATACGTGAAACACAAATTATAAACAACCAAAATTAATGCAATAGTTTTGTCGATAGAATATCCAAAGATTAAACATAATAAAATACATAAATTCATAAGAAGTTTATTTTTACATATTTGATACAAAAATTTACAAAATATTCCTTGAAACAAGAAATTTAAAAATTATATTTCTAAAAACAAATAAATAAAAAAATTCGGCCCTTCGACCCATTCAGCCCTTCAACCCATTCGGCCCTTCGACCCATTCGGCCCTTCGACACATTCGGCGCTTCGATCCATTCGGCCCTTTGGCATTCGGCCCTTCGACCCATTCGGCCCTTCGACATTCGGTCCTTCGACATTCGGCCCTTCGACCCATTCGACTCTTCGCCATTCGGCCCTTCGACATTCGGCCCTTTAAAATTCGGCCCTTCGTCCCCATTCCAATATTAAACACGTTGGCTTTGTTTCTTATATGAGGCATCAAATTATTTTTCTCTTTTCGTTTTTTTGACTGTCAGTCAAATTTTCTCATGGAATACAGGCGTTACTTTGTATTTTTTGTGGATTTTTTCGTTCGGGAATATGATGGTCGAGTATCCCAAAAGAATTGAGTTTTTCCGTAAAGTTCTTAATAGTTATGGTAATAAAAATTGTTTCGTCTACCTTTCAGACACAGATCAAAGGAAATGTATGGCTCATATCGCTTCTACCGATAGATGTACCAAAAATGTTCGTTAAAATTTCGAAAATAAATCTAGAAATTACCAGGAAGGGAATCCAGAAAAAAATCCAGAAAAAATATTTTGTTTAAAATAAATGATAAAAATTCAATTTTAAAGGCATTTTTTCTGCGTCACTTGAGACATTGGTGGTACATCTATCAGTAGGAGCGATATGAGTGATACAATTCCTTTGATCTGTGCAAGGTTGACGAAGCAGTTTTTATAACCATAAAAACAAATGTTTCAAGTTGTGTTATTGTTGACTTAATTCGTTGGGTTAGTATGGTATCGACGAATGTATTGGAGCGACTGGCGGATTTATGTGGGATATTTAAATCGGTCAATGCTTCGTCAACCTAGCAGACACCGATCAAAGGAATTGAATCGCTCATATTGCTTCTACTGGTAGATGTTTGAAGTAGTGACAAAAGTCTAAAAATGACTTTAACACGTTCACGACCATAGGGCGCATACACGCGTCGTATAGTGTCCTCCATAGACCAGGGACGCATATATGCGTCGCACTTTTTTATGTAAGTAATATATTAAAGTTTCTATATTGGTTTAAAGATTCTGTTGAATTTTTTTTCGGTTTAGGGGAAGACTCGTATATGCGTCATCATACTATTAATAACGTCACAAACCCCAAAAAACACCTAAATAAAACATTTATTCTACCATTAGGCTTCAATTAGCTTATTTCGTGCAAATTTACCATCTCGTTTATGGGCACCCCTAGCCTGAACACCTCGGTCGTGAACGTGTTAAAATTGATTTTTTTTTCACTTATTTTAAACAAAATATTTTTTCTGGAATTTTTTCTGGATTGCTTTTCTGGTAATTTCTAGAATTTTTCTGGATTTGTACTTTTCTATTATTCTTTATTTTAAAATTTCTGGATTTATTTTTCATGCAAATGTAGTGATCCCGAAGGAAAATTGTGATAAAAGTGAATATATTTCAGTATAATCAGTAAAGAAATAGCCAAATTCCACCGTAATTGGTCAAACTTCAGAACTTCATCAAAAAAATAATCTTAGAATTCCATAACATTTCCAGCCAAGTCTTAAAATTTATCGTTTTATACCATATATTATATACCAAATGTACCATAATGTACCTTATGCCGCATGGAAATATGAGGTAATGAAATATGTCGTAAGACCGTTTCAAAGAAACTGATCACCTTGCCGCCACGTAAATAGTACCAAAACTATTTTATTTTATTTTTAAATACAACAAAAGAATGTTTTATAAATTATAGTGCTTGAATTATAAAGTTATATAAGATTTTCAGTACAATTATTCCGTAATTCCTCAGCAATAAACAAAAAAGATACACATTCAGCCATTAGAACCATTCGGCCTTTAGACATTGGGTTTTCGACCCATTCAGCCATTAAACATTCGTCCTTTAAAGACATTCTACCCTTCGGCCCATTCGGCCTTTCGAAATTTGGCCGTTTCAACATCAAACAGTCTAATTATTCTCTAATTTTTCACTCATAATACCAAAACTATGCACTCATTATCCACACATTATTCACTCATTATTCCCTATTTATTAACACGTTTACTGCTGATGAATGATGATCTCACTCGATATTCACTCAAAACCCTTTAATTAATCACTCAATATTATTGACTCATTACTCACATATAATCCACTGAAGAATGATGACGACTCATTATTCACCCAGAACACTCTAATTATTCAATAATTCTTCATTATTATTCACTAATCATTCACTCATTATGGATTTTTAATTTGTTCACTATTCACTCATTATTCACACATTACTCATAATCATCAGTAATTCATACATTATTCACATAGTATTCACTATTTTCACATTATTCATATGTTTTCACTAATTATTAAGAAACACTGGGATTCACTTATTATTCACTCAGTATTCAATAATTATTCAATTAATATTCACTAATTATTCACTCAAAATTCGCTCGAGTTTCACTCATTAATTACAAATTATTCACTACTGAGTGATGATCTCACTCATTATTCACTCAGAACCATCTAATTATTCACTCATTAATTAACCACTCTTTATTCAATCATTGTTCAAGCATTATTCACTAAATATTCACTGGTTAATGAAGTTTACACTTTCATTTTCGGAATTATCTAATTATTCACTCATTATTGACTTTTCAATAATTATTCACTTAAATAATTAACCCACTATTCATTCAATATTCAAATATTATTCACTTATGATTCACTAATGAATGATGATTTCTCTCAGTAATCACTCAGCACTGTCTAATTAATCGTACATTAAATATTCTTTCGTTATTCACTTATAATTCGCCAATTATTCGCTCATTGTTCACTCATTATTCACTCATCCATTACTGAGGAATGATGATTTCACTCACTATTCGTTCAGAACTCTCTAATAATTCCCTCATTATTCATTCTTTATTCGCTCATTAGTTGCATTATTCGCACATTATTCACACATTATTAGTGAGGAACGTGAGAGCAAACGAACCTAAATTTAGAACAATTCAAGCTTCCCTTCAAATCAAATCTCAACTCAATCGTAGATCAACTTCCACCTATACCACTAACTCAACCTTAAATTTAACCCCAAACGCAACATGAGATTGAGTTCAGTTCATGCCCATGTAGTTTCTTGGATCGAGCTGATTTCGAGGTTGAGTTGGCTTTCCAGTTTATAGTTGAGTTGAGTTGAGATTTAGCTTGAGCTGGGGTTTAATTGAGGTTGAATTAGGAGTGAGTTAGCTTGAGCTGGGGTTGAGGGGTTCATATGTAGGATTATTTGGGGATTGATTTGAAGGTTAAAATGAGTTGAATTGTGTTTAGTTTATTATAAGCAAGTAGTTTTCGAACCGTGTTGATTTGAGAAATGACTTGAGCATTGTGCTCAGGGTTGGGTTTAGCTTTAAGTTTTGAATAGAATCAGTGTTGAGTTTGGTTTTAGTGCGGGGTTCAACTGGGAATTTATTTAGGACTTGAGGTGGACGTTAGTTTACCAAGGATTAATGCCGTATTCAATTTTTCGGCATTATTGTGATTATCTACAAGATTTCTAATCTCCCAATATACACACAGTAAAACAAACACAAATTCGCTTTGAATTGTACTTATAGCCGGGAGTATTGAAACCACTATGAAACCTGTATTCTGTAACCTATTTGAGTAAAAATTTTAAGTAAACCATAATCATCGCAGGAGCAGCATACACTAGACTACAAAAAGCAAAAAAATACATTAAACCAAATCGTAAATAATCATCAGCGTGTCTAACTCCTTTCAATTCTCATTTCATATATACATACTTTATCCACCCGCATTAAAAAAAAAAACAAAAACCAAAAATTGGGATATCCGACATCACATAGCGTAACGCAAAAAAATTGTTCGAATATCATAAATTACAACAAATCAACCTTAATACTCTTCACCGAATTTATCAACACACAATGAACAAACGAATGAACGAAAAATGGAAAATATAAAACAACAACAATATGTTAACAACATGATTTTCCGGTTTCAATAATACTGTACACAAAAAAGATGTGGAAGAAGAAGAAAACGAAAATCTCTTGAAAACCAGAAAATATATTTTCCGCTAGAACGAAGCGAGGATTTTTTTTTTGATGATTTTCATTTTATATTTTGTGTGTATGTGTGTGTGTGCGTTTGTAATACTCGTTTTCTCCATACTATAGTGTGATGTTAAATTATACGACGAGAAAATTTGGGTGGCATTTTCTCCATATTTTATATTTTTTTCATCAACTATACCGTACCTATATATCGAGCATAATATGTTAAGCGTGCTCAATTCAAATATTTAATTGGCAGTGATAAATTTATGTGTGCAGAATTTCCATAAAAAATTTAAAAAAAATTTCGCCTGCATTTTACCAATAGAATATTTATAATCTGTATGTATGCGGGGACTATTACATAGTAGATATACGACAAAAGTGATATAGGAATTATAAAACAAAAATATTTTTTGTCTATAATAAATAATGTAATCATAAAACTATTTTTGTGTAGAACGACACAAAACTAAAAACTAAAATAAATACATCACACTGCACTCTAACCCCACTGAACAGCAATCTCTCACCCAACCCTGCAACAGCATAATATACAAAGTAGCATACAAAAATAATAACTTTTTCCACATCACATCTAATCCAAAATCCCTCATTCTATATATCGTATAATCACATCACGACATTCATATACATACATACATAGGCAAAAAAATGTTGGAAAACTCGAAACCAACAACAAAATCATGCTTTTATTTCAATGTTCAATCACCAGTTAAGTTTTTTCCCATATATTATATAGCTGCCACAACCTACCATATCCGTATATATCTCTACCCAACGCCATAGTCATCATCCATATACATATTTCTATACTCTATCATATTTCACTCTAACCTAAAAACAACACCGCACCACTCTGTAAAAACTCATTTCATTCTCATCATAATACACATCACAACACTCACACTTTTCATAACCTCAAATCGTTTTTTATTTCTCACCCAAAGCAGCACACAACAACAACAACAAAAAACTTTTCAACACAACAATCATACGACCATTTGATTTTTTTGTATGTTCTATACTGTGCTGTGTCTCCCCTTACTCACTCATCACCGTATTTTATAAACCACTATATATACATAGAGAGAATGGAATTTATAAAGTGGGGGGCTTTGTATAAGGATGGGCATGTATTATAGGAAAAAGGAAAAACACAATCATATCGGAAAATCATGTACTTTTAGGATTCTCACAGCATATATACGTAACATAAAGATCTTGTTTGCTGTTTTATTGTGTTTTTAGTGCTTTATACTGTCATGGGATTCATCGGGTTTTTTGCGCCCGTTGCTTAACGCTAACTTTTTTATTTTCTACGATTTTTTGGTTGGTTGTTTTTGTTTTCTAGAATTTTTTGGGTTCTAATGAAAAAGGTCAATATTTTTGTTTGAACGGAAATATTTGTTTCTAGGTAAGTTCTAAATTTGAAAAGGTTTTCGATGTGGCGTGTGGGTACATCTTAAGAAGATAAAGTAATGGGAAACACACGCAGAAAATATAAACATTAATATTTATTAAAGAAAGAAATATGATATGTACTTTAACCACGCTGTTCCATCATTCGTTGACAACAACAAATAATTTGACAACAACAACAATCGGAAAGGGCCACTTTTTTTTATGACACAACCAGGAGTTTTTATGCAATCAGGAGTATATTAAATTAAACTCATCGTGCACACTTGCTTCCAATTATTTCAGGCAACATTTCAATTTGGTTGAGATGGTCATGGTATGGCTACTTGATTTCATTTAAGCAACAGTTTGTTAATACCTTTACTATAGAGGAAACTAGCGTTGTTAGTTTGCTTTTTAATACTTCCTAATGTGTTTTGATTTTTCTTTCGCAATTATGGTAAGATTTTGTTTAACTGATTTGTGCACGGTTTGTAGGCGGAATTTCAAATCATTTACTACGTTTATACTTAGGGTTAAACCTGGATTCAACCTAGGTTATCTTCCCCTTATTAATTTTTATTGATTTTCAATACTTTTTCATGAAACATACATAACCGAAAATGATTTCTACACTATTTAAACACAATAATAAATTAGTATGAGCATAACTCTAAGTTGACTCGATCCCGAGTATAAATGTAGTAAGTGGCAAAATCGTCATAATTACACACAATACTAACGTCATTTTTCAGATGATTTGGCATTTGGGGCTGTCTATATCGAACACTAAATAAAATGGCATCAATTTTGTAGCCGTGTGTGGAGCTGTTTTGTAAACATTGAATACGCCATCCATAATTGATCCCATAAATTAATCCAATTGCCCATTTTTCCGTTACACCCCCTACGGGGCAAAATTTCAATTTTCATGCAAAATTAAGATGGGTGTGCATTTCTATGTTTTTTGGGGCGCTGGAATCGAAAATGACAACGAAAAGTAAATTTGACCCTTCAGTCACCCCTAGCACCCCCTTAGTACTCCCAGAGACGGGTTTTAAATTTCAATTTTCCTGCGAAGTTGAGTTGGATGTATATTGCCACGTTTGTTGAAAAAGATGCCTTCATGCCAAAGCAGGGAAGAAATTTACGATGCAGGGGGAGAGAGACTCCAGTGTCGGTGGCTGATCTGAGTGAGCAAGCGGGCCCGCAGGGCCTCTTTCATCAGGCAACCGTAGCTCTGGAGTAGTGGGCAACTGGGCTACTTTAGGGTTCAATGCTTCAAGAAGGGAAACGACTGCAACTGTAGTTCTGAACCGGTGCGACTTAAGACTTCGAGTAGCTTCAGATGATGGACCAAGAAAGCGCGGGATGAGTCTATCTACGGAATGTAATATGAACATTCCAAATTGTTCCATTTATATCTGCCACAAGAATAGTTCCATATTTTGCTACGTATGTGGTAAGTTTGAAACGGATAAACTTCGTAGAGAGTTTTCGCTATATGAATATAAATATAAGTCTGTTTTCTCTTTGCAGATTGCAAGCGGTAAAGGCAATATGTACATGGGTATCGAGCGGTATCTGTAATAAAAGCAGGATTAGATTAAATCGTCAATCGTCCGATTCAGCGCCACGAATTCCATGAAGCCTTCTACTGTGTGGGAACAGCCTGAAACTCAAGCAAATTGCTATGTGTGCATGCTTAAATTCAAAAGTATGTTGATTCCTAATCATGTTATATATGCAAAAGCTTCATCTTTTACTCCTTCAATTTATATAATGATGATGATATTTCAGCCAGTAAGGTTGAATTTGAAAGCAAGAGAGCTCGGTACCACAGGAAGAAGTAAGCGCCCGAATTCGTGAGAGACGACGGGACGCACGTTGGACAAGCCTCCCGAATAGTGAGAGGCAAGGGACTCACTTCAAATAAGCACCCCGAATGGTGAGAGGCAAGGGGACTTTCACTTCAGTGCGAGTTCACGTAAATATTCTGCTGAAAAATTTTCAGCAGGCAACCAATCAACTTAGTCTATTTCGTAAACAAATTTCCCCTTCCGCATAAAATATTTTTAAATCGCATGCAATCCTGCTGAAAATTTTTCAGCAGAATATTTACGTGAACTCGCAGTCAAACAAACACCCCGAATGGTGAGAGGCCAGGGAACTCACTTTAAAGAAGCACCCCGAATCGTGAGCTGCGCGTAAAACATAAAAGTACACATCCGTCTCGATTTTGGAAGAAACTAGAAATTCCAACCCCTTCCAGAAGGTAGTAACGGGTGCTGAGGTGATGGAGGGATCAAATTTACTTTTTGTTGTCATTTTCGGTTCCAGCGACCCAAAAAACATAGAAATGTACATCCGTCTCAAATTTGCATAGAAATTGAAATTTCGACCCACAGGGGGATGGTAACGAGAAAATGGGCAAATGGATTCATTTTTTATGGTCATATTCGGTTTCAGCGACCTCGAAAACGAAGGAATAGTGGGGTATCCTCTCTGGGTCACGACTTTTTTTATTGTGTGCCTATGAAATTACCTAGCTTAACTCGTTTGAATTCAAATCTTTCGACATCAAACAATAACGATTTTAGTGTTTGCTGGGTTATTTTATTTATATTATTGCAAAACGTGCGTTACTTCAAGTTTGCTCCTTTTGCATTTAAAATTCAACCTAGAAACCAAATTGTGTTTTTAGCCAAACAAATTCAACCTTTTACAAATCAAGTTCTAATTAGAAAAGGTTAAATTTGATTTGAAAAGGTTTGAAAAGGGGAGCTTATAGTAATCTGCCGGTGTTAGCAGCTGGCGATGTATCATTGTGATATTCATAAAAATCAAGAAGAAACTAGAAAAATGCACAACCGCCACTAAAAATAAATTCTTCTTTCCCTCACTTGAGCACTAAAAATAAATTCTTGTTTCCCTCACAAGATCCATGGATTCTACTCTTATTGTATTTCATTTTGTTGAGCTTTAGCCTAAACTTGCTTAGTAGTATTAGTAGTATTATTTTACTTGACAACTAATTTCATATTTAAACGAATTTTCGGAATTTTTCAAAATTTTCGTAGGTTTGCTAGATTTTTACGGTTTTTCGGATATTATTGATTAATATCCAGATTTTTCGGTATTATTGAAATTGTTCGAGATCAATCGACATTCACCTAATATAGAGATTTTTCGAATTTTTCTGGGGTAATCGAGATTGTTCCGGGGTTTATTCTAAATTTCTTCAGTTTTTCGATATTCCTAGATCCTAGGATTATTCGAGAGTTTTAAAGATTTTCGAAATTACTCGAATTTTATAAGGGAATGCTCTGAGCTTAACTTTGAGTTGTAAGAACTTGTAGAGTTACACATATGAACTAAATTGATGCAAAAAAAATTCTGTTATTATGCCAAAATTTCGATATATCTCCGATTTCCTGTAGGTTATTCGAGATTATTCAATAATGTCCAGGATATTTACGTCATAGATGGCGATGATAAACACGTATAGAGTTGCAAGATGTTTCATTTTATTTGAGGCCATTCAAATGAATCACGTTATGTTTCATCTACTTTTGAACGATGGCCCGAATATGTCCACAAAATTAAATCTGAGTAATCCAATGTTTTCTTACACATGTAACGCACGAAAATGGAAACACATTTTTTATAAAGGATATTTGCATTGAGAACAAATATTCTGCATTTTTTCTAAAAAAAACCTTTTGTAATATCAAGTTTCTGAGTAAAATGATTTGAGATGACAAGCTTCCATAAGTGTAAGCTCTTAAAACTAAAAGTTCTCGACATTTTCTGCAAATACATGATTTATGCTCATAAAACCTTTTAACGAAAAGCAGAATTTATGGAAGGGCACAAAAATTATCGTGAAAGTATAAATAAATGATTAAGCTTAAAGCTCATTGAAAACAAAAAGTCTAAATTATTCCCAAAATGCCACCTTCCTTTATAATATCACATTTGAAAGTCAAATGGTTTGGTTTGAAAAGCTCTTAAAACTAAAAGCTTTTAATTATTTACATTCAGCACAAATATCCTACCGAAAATTCCGTCTTTCCTTGATATATCAAATTTCGAAGTAAAATGGTTTGTTTAAAAAATTCGATAAGTGAAAACTCTTAAAACTAAAAGCCCCTGACATTTTTTGCAAATACATATTTTTTGCACATAAAGCATTGTAATAAAAACCTCAAATTATTAAAAGGCACAGAAATTTTAAGTTTAAACTCAAATATATAGTATTAAGCATAAAGCTCATTGTTAATAAATATTCTAAATTTGTCACAAAATTCCGTAGCTCTTTTTAATACCAAATTTCGGAGTAAAATGATTTCATTCAAAAAGCCTAGATAATTGAAAGCTTTTATTATAAATAATACCAACTTTCCTAGTAAAATGTTTAATTTTGACTAAAAGCTCTTGATAATTTACATTGAGAACAATTATACTAAATTATCCCTAAATTCCGTTGCCCTTTGTAAAATCGAATTTCCTGGTAAAATGGTTTGGTCTAAAAGCGTTTCTAATTGAAAGCCCTTAAAACTAAAAGTTCTTGACATTTTTTGCAAAACATAATTTTTTGCTCATAAAACGTTTTAACAAAAACCTGAAATTATGAAAAGGCACACAAATGTTAAGTTTAAACCGAAAAATTACCGTGCTTAAAGTTCATTGAAGACAAATAATCTAAATGTATCCTAAAATATCACCTTCCTTTATAATATCAAATTGTATAGTTAAATTATTGTGTTTGACAACCTTTTAACTAGAAGCTTTTGATGAATAAACATTAACTTTAAGAACAAATATTTTAAATGTTACCCAAAATTCTGTCACCTTTATACTATCAAATTTTTGAGTCAAATGATTTGGTTTGGAGATAGATACGTCAAATCGCTTAAAACTGACAGCTCGACATTTTTTTGCAAATTCATGATTTATGTTCATAAAATATTTTAAGAAAAACCTTAAATTATGAAAATTTTAAAAATATTAAGTTCAAACCCAATAGGTATAAATTAATTATCAAACTTAAAGCTCATTGAAAACAAATATTCTAAATTTATATGAAAATACCCATTTCTTTATAATATCATGTTTCGTAGTAAAATGAATTAGTTTGAATACCTCTTAAAATTAAAAGTTTATGATGACTGATGATTAATTTTGAGACAAATATTCTGAATTCTTCTAAATTCCTCCACCCTTTAGGTATATTTAGAAAATAAATGAATTGCTTTAATTTTTATAGGTTCTCTGTATTTCTTGATGTCCACCAAGAGGGCTCGAACGATATTCTGAGATAGCTCTATTAATATCAGTTTCGTTGTCTAAAACTCCAGCTGGTTTAAGAAAATTAAAATTCGTTATAGTTGATTTGACTGTGTGACGAGCAGTAAAAGATGAACTGTTAACAGTGAAATATGCAATTTTTTGATTTTCTGGTTAAGTTTTACTTTGTGATCTATAGTAGCTACAAAACTATCATAGACTTCCGGTTCCCTAGTTGGGCTTTCTGAATTTTCTAGATATATTCGACTTAATGAATCAGAAATATCAAGATTGTTGAAAACTATGGTTCGAACCTGTAAGTTCCTTCTATTTGTAGAGGACTTATTAAGATTGATTTAATTCATTCGGGGTTGGAATAAGTGCCTCGCGATTAACATCAAAATGTTCAGTGGGGTTGAACAAAAATAAAAATTTAATTATATATTTATCTTCTGGTTTTGTGATATTGCAGGTTATTTATTCTGTTGACCAGAAATCGGACCCAGCAAACTAATAAATTTTATTTCAGATAAAGGTCGGAATGCAGGCCCTGTAAGCTAAAACAGACAAGGGAAACAGGGAAACAGACAATAATACGAATATTAAGGCTGTTCGTAGCATCTAATGATTCTTTAATAACAGGTTATGGAAATTTATTTCATTTAATCTTGGGGTTGTTAGGCTTAGTTGGTTAAGAGGGCGACGGGAGATTTAAAAAACCAAGTAATCAATTAAAAGGGGTCGGAGGAAGTGGGGTAGCCATTGTCTAAAATAGATAATTACCACCCGCCATTAAATGTAAGAATTGAACATAAATTATTAAGCTACTTACCGTGCCAAAAACCGTGTGCCCAATCTATCTTGACTACACATTAATCAGAAGGGAGCTCGAAACACTTAATTGGAATAACGGTTTTTTAAATTGTAGGGTTGATAAGGCTGTTGATAAATTTTATGATATTCTCAACGGTTACATAGTGTCTAAATTTCCTTCGTGGTATTCTTGTAAACTGACCAAATTAATTTATTTAAAGGGTAAATATCACAGTCGTTATCGTAAATATAAATTGGCTAATGAATATGTTATTTTTCCAGTCTTCGAAAGTGTGTTAAAATCGAAATTCGTAACAGTATACTCACAATCACTTACTACTAAGTCGTCCTATCCCTCGTGCATGAAGCGGGGGGATGTTGAATCAGTGTACGTCGAAGAATCAAATCATAAGATATTTGAAGCTAATCGCACCAATTCCGTTAAAAATTATTTTGTGGATTTAATCTCTGAATATGATGTTTTTAGTGTTCTGTCGTCAATTAATATTAAAAAGGGTGCCGGCCCAATAACTTAACGAACTATTTCATCAAACCGTTAACCCTCATATTTAACTTATCGTTGATTTAGGGTGTATTTCCTTCGTTTTGGAAGAGTGCCAGTTTTCAAAAAACATGATGCGAGCGACATATAAGGAATTATCGGCCTATTTCTATTTTAATTAAGTTTAGCAAAATTTTCGAAAAACTGGTCTACAAAAATCATTTTCAGCTAGGTTAAAAGCTCAAGTAACCCTTCACAGCATGGGTTTTTTCCGAAACGTTCTACCACGACAAACCTGATGGATTTTTCAAGTTTTGTTTTTAATCTTGTTCATAGAGGTGATCAAGTTTATTGTGTTTACAATGACTTCGAAATGGCTTTTAATACGGTTTCGCTCAATAGGTGTTTCTGTACAAATGCTCAATTGGTTAGAATCATATCTATTGGCGCGATTATAACAGATGAAATTTAATGGATTTTTATCTAAAACTATTGTGGCCAAATCTGGTGTACCTCAGAGTTCTACTCTGGGTATCTTATATTTATTAATGACCTTCCAAACATTTTATATTGCCATTATTTATTGTATGCTGATGATTTGAAAATATATACACATATTCAAAATTCTAATGATTGCATTCGGCTTCAAGAAGATTTGGATGAACTTTTAACTTGGTCCTTTGTAAATAAACTTAAACTTAATATAAGCAAGTACATATGTTGTGTTATCTTATACCAGGAAAATAAATCAAATGCTTGAGGAGCAGATTTTGTATAGAGTTCCTAAACTAAAATTCGATAATCATATTAATGCTGCTTGCTCTGAAGCTTTTAAAATTCTCGGGTTTATTTTCGGTCGAGGCAAAGAGTTTCGGGACCCTGCTGTTTTTACTATTTTATTTAAAAGTTTATGCTGCAGCTATCGGAATACGGCTGTCATCTTCTTAATGTACAAATTTATTCCATTTAGTAATCGCATTAATTATGCAGATATAATTAGAATTTTTGATTTTCAGTCACTCGAAACTAGAAGACTTTTGCTTTGACGAGATATTTCTCTATAAAATGGTGAATAATTTGTGTGAAGCGTCATCACAGGCATACCTAAATTTCTATGCGCACTTTCTTATAGAATTCGAAGCGAAGATTATTTTTCCTTTTATTTTGTAGCACTAATCTTGGTTTTGTAAATCCCTTATTGAGGCTGCAAATAAATCACAATGAGCATTTAGGTAATTATGACCTTTTGAAGTTTCTTTTAAGCGTTTTAGGTCGGCTGATAGTTGCCAAGGTTGGTACTAAACGATGTTTTTTCTTTGTCGGCCTCACCCATAGCAACCGGTGGCCAGATCGATTGTAGTAAATTACGTTGATATGCCCAGCTGACCCAGGATCTTCGTGATGTTGGGCAAAGGAAACACGTCTCCTGATTTCACCATATGTACACCAGTTTTTCTCATGATCTGGTGATTTTTTTAGGAACGATTAGGAAGGGAAAATTTCAAGGACTTTTGGAATTTTCAATAATATTGCTTTTAACATATCGGAAACCTATTTTTTAATTTCCGCTTTCATTGATTCTGGAAGGTGGTAAGGATTGATGTAAAATGGATTTGTCCCTGGTAATGTGGGTATTATGTGACTTAGTGTCGCCGGGTAAATTGATTACATCGTTATAATTGCGACATATAGAAACAATCGAATTTCTCTCTTCATTATTTATCGTTCCAAAATAAAGATCATTTTCGAGAATTGATATTCGATTCGTATCGCTTAAATTGAATTTTTAAATTTAGGTTTAAGATATCATAATTATTAATTGTGTATGTTTTGGGCATATGAAATTTAATAGATTCACAGAATTCTCATTCGTGTTAATCAAACAAACAAACGTCGAATTATTCGAAGGAGAAATAACTGAATTAGCTATGAATACGCCAGGTAATAATCCATCATTTAGACTTGCTGACATTTCAAACTTAAAAACAATAGACCCTAGATTAGAAATAAAAATGATTAAAGATTTAAGAAATAATACAAATAGATACCAAAAAAAAATTGAATACAATGATGATTTTACTTATAGTTGTAGTGTGTTGGCAACAAAAAAATCCTTCTTTGAACATTGATCCGTTATACCATAAGTTGGCTATTGACACAACTGACCCAAAAATTTTCCGCTTAATGAGAGTTGGTGTTAACTCCGATGACCGTTATGACAGCCGGATGATTCGACAATCGTCACCCTTTCAGCCTGATATTAGTATATCCAACATTATACTCTCCGTAGAGTATATGGAACGACTTTTCTGCGTGTGGTCGTTGTAAGCGTCCAATTGACGAAACCGTAAATGAGATCCCTACTCAATTAAGTGGTACACTTGGCGTTAACTGGATAGTCGATATACTATCAATAACTCCTATAAGGTGATGGCACAAAACTTTTTTTTTTGTTTTTATTAAACAGCCGCCCATCAGTCCGATGAATCACCACGTATATTTCACTCTCTCGAATCTTTATCTTCAAACTCGTACGATCACTTTTTTCTGAAATTAATTAAATTTAATTATTAAACTTTTGTTTTGATTGTGACCCGTTTGGAAGATAACTTTCTCGTCGACGTCTGTTTCGTCCGCCAGTCCAAATCGATCTTCCCTCATTCTTTTTTCGTCGCTGTCAAACTTTTATAACTAATTGCTCTTGGCTAATGCGAGCGCCAAAAAAAGTCGTTTGGCCAATAGCCGAAACAATTGATAATATTTTAAGTACAGGTGTGCACGGACTCACGCCATACCAGAGTCAAGTATAATAAATGTTATTATTTTTTCCGCTTTCCTTTATTTTTTTTTTATTTGAATGACTTAATGCACAACGGAACGATCCATTCGTTACAACTTCCTAAACGCGTTCATTGTAAACACCTCAGATTTGATTACTCCTTCTAAAAGACTAACTGGAGTGATAAAACAAATCAGAATATCTGAGAATGCATTTATTTGCTTAAATTTGCCTGTCTTAAGTGCTAGGAAACGAAAGAAGATAACAGTAACCCTAAATAGCAAAAAACAGCGGGAACCCATGGAAAGCAATACAACCAAAGGGAGATTTGCATTAATTTAATATTGTTGTATTCGTCAAAAACTAATGTTAATTTTTTTAGAGACTTATTAACTGGCCGTTCAAGCTTACGAAGTACGAATGAAGAACCACCATTGAATAACGAGGAAAACGTTCGCCAAAGCAATGTTGAGGAAGAAGCATCTTATAACTGCATTTGTCACGACGGCAAAAATACATCGCGTTCTATTAGCACCCAAGTTAGAACTGAGCCAGTTATCTTAATTATCTTTATTTAATTATCTTCGGGTATTATTGGACGAAGACGAAACGAAGCTAATTTGATTTACAGGCATTCTAAGTTTTGCTAGTCTTGGAAAACTTACAAAGTAACGAGAATACACTTTGAAAGGCGGATTGCACGCAAATCACATGTGACCAAAATTAGTGATCACAAGACCTAATTGAATCTAACCGTAATAATATTTATGTCTAGGATTCATTTTTATATTATTATTTTCTGCTTTAATTAAGAAAGTTGTTTTATAAAATCAGAGATTCGTTTTTCCTTTCCCTAGACCGGACGCTTAATTTCTACGAGACGCCACCCGCCATTGCAATTAGACACTCCATCTGGATTTACAGAAAAAATTGGAAGGTGTTTAGAAATTATTATTGCTAAGCTATTTTCGCTAGCTTTTCAGTATGCTGCCCTTACCTTGTATTTTCATTTCCCTTAAAGTTATTAATTTTTTGCTTCCAATTTTGATTTCTATTTTTGGTATAAGTGAAAATGTTGTAAGCGTTACTTCCTGTTATTCGAAGCGTTCTTTCCAATAACCAAAAAGCACTAGACTGTTTTATAGTAAAATTGTATGTTTGCAGAGCCTTTTCTTGATCAGTAGAACCGTTTTGATTAAATGAAGCTTTTTGATGTTGTTTTATCGTATCCTCCAATATGTGACTAAATTTCGCTAAATCGCTGTGATTATATAAAGCATATTAAACATATTTACGAAGTTTATGTCAAATGTATGCTCGTTAATATAGGCTGACCGAGTCGTTCGAGCAACAATGATCATTTGGTAAGTCGTTTGCCGTAAGTCGTTTAATTTCCATAAAAATAAAGAAATTACTGATTATTATACTTTACTCTGGGGATGGGCAAGTCCGTGCATACCGGTAACTAAAAGATTGGGTGTAAGTCAGTGTGCAGCTGTAACCAAAGCCAGGTGTCAAGTAGTTCGGCTATTGGCCAAACAAGTTATAGGCGCTCACATCCGATAGGAGAGATTAGAATGTGTAAGTTTGACAGCGATGAAACAAGATGGAGGAGATCGATTTGAACCGGCATAGGGAAAATAAAGTTTAATTTAAAACCGAAAGAAAAAAAGCACAATAAAAATTCAAAGTAAAGTAAAAGTCTGTGAGAAAAGTTGTCTCCCGTGAAATAATTAGTGTCCCGTTGGGATTCTAGTGTGGCTATTAACGACATAAGTTATACCCATCTCGTGTTGTTGCCAGTTATCTGGCCGGTTATCGATTTATCGACGGATATTCGGTGTACCAAGTATTCTAATTTAGTTATACGATATATTTACGCCGAACAATATTCTCGTGCGGAAAACTCGGTCCTTTTATTCTACGGGGCGTATAACAGTGCTTACACATATTGAGTGTTAGAAGGACCATCGAGAACAATCAACTGATGTTCCAACTGTAACCTATGTTACCACCCAAATCACAGTAACGGAATTTGGTTCAGCGGTGTCATCCGACAACGGATTGTAGTGATTTCGGTTTAAAGAGGATCCTACTGTATTTATGTAAAATCATCATTTTGTTTCATTTTTTTTGTATTTACTTGTTGTATTAAGGTCAGCATTTGATCAGAATTTTTTTTTTTTGGACACATTCTGTTGTTTTAAGTTCTATTTTATTTTATTTTATTTTATTTTATTTATTATTGTCAATTGGCCAAAGTTAGTTTAGGTTCACGTTCAGCATTTCTTAATTTCAAGTCTGTTGTTAGAAAACATAGAGTAATCATGCTGAGATCCATAGGACTTAAAGCGAAAATGGGATTTTTCCTTAGCTTTGATAAGGGAAATTAGATAATTAGAATACCAACAGGGTGATTTACTGTTTCTCTTTTTAATACTAATCGAGTATTTACCTATTAAGGAAAATACCGTACTGTGTGTAATGTCCACTGCACTATCAACTGGCAAGTTATCAAATAGTAATTCCCAATTAATGCAGGCTGGATCATTAGCCAAATTAATATAATCTAGTTTATGAAAGTTTATCTGCTGAGTCGTAAACGAACGGTGCGTTATAATAATACCTAATGTAATTGTGGCAACAAAAGGTGAATGATAAGTATCACTCTTAGTGAGTATGTAGATGGATCTTGTAGACGAATACTAGATGACTCAATATTAGAAATGAAAAGAACAAGAATTCTATTTTGAACATTCATAACATAGTTAAATTGAAATAAGTTAGTCAACTGCAAAGTATCAATTAGATATTCAATGGTACATCCTTAACACTTCGCTGCATATATGGCAGAGGGATTATCAATGTTCCACACAATCGAAGAGAGATTAAAGTCACCCACAACAATGAATTTGGTATTAACATTAAATATATTAACCAATTGTGGACGAATAATAACCTTTCCCCCGTTTATAAGATTCAGTTTGATCCAAACATCGTCGATAACATAACAATTGTCTAAGCCAGCAAGCCGAACAGCATCAAAGTCTCTAATAACTACAATGAGAGCACCCCCACCTTCACGTCTCCTGTGGTGTGCAAAGTTACGATCGCTACGATACATATTGAAATTAGAATCAAATAATTCAGAATAAGCAACAGAATCGTTCAACCACGTCTCTGTCAAGCATATTATTTCAAAGCCACTAGCCCGCACAGCAATGTTAAACGACTGCACCTTAGTCTTCAGTCCTTTGATATTTTGATAGTACAGTTCAGTAGACTTCACCATAACGCAAGTCAATAAAACATAAACAATAATAAATGTAATCGGTATCCCCTGTGGCGGTGTGCTGAGGACATTTGGTGTGTTTTTGTTTGTTTATTTCCAGGAATCGCTGGCGTTCGCAGAGCTCTTCGTATGTGACAGCGGTAATTCAGGGAAACGGTATTATTATAATTTATACCGAGTTTTGGAATAGCCTCCAGGAAATTAAAAATCAAGATCAACTGGTGGACACTGTCAATCCACACTCCTAGACTGCGCGAAAACCAGGAAAAAGCTGCAGACAGTGACCCAGGTGGATTCTGATAATGGGCTACCAGCCTGTGTTGGACTGCTCGTTACAAGCATCTGATTCTAGAGCAACTGAAATAAATTTTAAATAATTAATAATTTCGGAATTATGACAATTAAACCCACCTTTATTGGTCGGTTCATGTTACGGCCCACAAAACACAATTCGCAGGTTGCAATGGCATTAAATTATTCTACAAGTCACTCCGTCCACTTTTTCCATATTGGTGATTTAAATCCGTACAACTTATACGATTTAAATACGGGAACCTGAAACGTAAATAACATACACGTATCTATTAAAAAACTGTAAACACCATTCGGTCGGATTACTTACTTGTAATACACTATCATAGCCTTACAAGAAAAGAAACATAGCCTTTGTCCGCACTTATCTTCAACATTAAAAAGTTTGCCTTCATGAGAACTACTGCTCATGGCTGAGGTTTGAATAATAAGAGCTGATATTCCTAAAGATTGTGGAGGAGTAATCCCAATTGCATACACTAAACCAGCATCCACCAGTTCTCCTGCCGCTTGTAGAGACCTCTTATCAGTTCCAAAATATTCCACAATTTCGAAAAATTTCATGTTGCTTTTGTAGAAAAATCGAGGTCCTCTAAATGTTGGGGACCTTGGGAGCACATCATAACTACGTATAAAGTTATAAGCATACCCATATTTTTGAAATACGATATATTTCTAAGTTATTTCAATTTAGTATCAAAATTAAGCCAAAAAGATTTTTAAATTTTTACGAAACTTGTAAAATGGAGCAATATAAATGATCGGATCGGTGAAACTTCTCTAATCGAACTTTAGAATTTAAAAAAAAAAATCGTTAACCTTGATTTCGTACACTGCACCACTTTATGAATTTTCCACCCGCGATTATACATTTTTTGCGTTTCACAAAAATTTAAATTTGTAAACTGTCAAACCCTAATCCTTTCATATACGTTAATTTCACACAACAACCATCTCGTACGAATATATCCTATACATATTACGATTATTCATTCAATGACTGTTCACTAAGAATTCAATCTCCATATTATGCTAACGGTACATCAACATCCATATACAAAATAAACATTTTTATACATATACCAAGGTGAAAAATGAAACTCGTAAAATCATTGTAGGATTTGGTTCGTCTTCTCTACACATCTACATAAAGTATACCCTAAAGGTAGGTAAGAAAATTGTACATTTTCATTCATATCAGAAAAGAAAATTTACATACGAAGGAGAATAACACGATTTAAGTAGCTGGAAACATGTATATCTGTAGAGGTGTATAAACACGTGTACCACCGCGTACAATCGCAGGTAATACTAAAATATAAAAATGTTGTCTTCCCAATGAAAAAATATTAACAAAAACAATAAATACATTTTCTTTTTATTTTTCATCGATTTTCCGTTTCATTTCAAAGATGATTTAACACAAAAAGAAAATCATAAATTTTCCATTTTCCATAGAAAGTTGAATGGAAAATATTAAATAGAAAATTGTCTTATCAATAATACTGTATATAATACTGAGAGCACACAGTAAAGTATACGAAATAAAAGAAAAGTTCAAATAATTGATCTTCCTCTGCTCTCGCACACGACTATAATACAAAACGAAGTATGTAAGAAAATCTCTTTTTTAAATCCATCGTTTTCACAACAGACCAAGTATAAGAAAAGTGGTATTCGAATAAGAAAACGAAGAAGAAGAAGGAAAAAAATTATTATTTTTCCATGAAACATGAATCATTTTCAATTTTTCTGTTTCCGAAGAAAAGTTTTTTTTTTTTTATTTCTTGTGCCAAGAGGTAGGAGACGTATAATACATACTCGTACGTGAATTTAGAGACGATATTTGTATAGCTACACTTAGAACTAAAGAGGAATGAGGTTAAATCATTTTTTTCTGTAAGTACTTACAATTGCAGGGATATACCTCCTGTGTAAATCTTTCCATTGCAATGCAAGTAAACTCAGTAATCTTTCAGAGACACTCGAGAGAACTGAATGAATTAATCAGAAAAACATCATATCGTATATTGAAGAGAGAATATGTAGGATATTAACACTATCCAGCAGATTACAGATAAATCCCAATCATGGGCCCGGCAGGACTTCTTCATCCGCTTCAAACAGAAACAATTCCGAGAGGAGATACAAATTTTACCCTAACTCAATTATAAAACAGCAAATTGGAGTTTGATGTTAGAACTGACATTTCAAACAAATACGTTGTTTTTTAGCACCTATCGAACCCGTGATCATCTAATTTTATCGATCAGTAAGGTTGAATATTTTACAACCTATAAAACATCATAAAACACTTCAGACCTAGTACCCGATTGTTTCTATTCAGACACCGAATACGTTCTATTTAGAAACTTACCATCTATCGCGATAGTTCAATGGTTCTGATTTAGGGAAGTTTGTAAAATGTTGATATGTCTCGTTGAATCAGCCCTACAAGCACCATGTGGAAAATAAGAACGGTTACAGTCAAGCATTTGAACCTTTCAGTTTTAAATAAAAGCCATTCGGCGAGACTAGAGATGTTGCAATACCACCACTTTAAAGGCGTTTGATCGCAGTACATATTAGCTCGATCTATTTCTCTGATCTAAAGCCCCCACTCCAATTGGCCATATTCCAGAACTCTGTTGGAATACACTTGTTGTTGAGTGGTGATACACAATAAGAATTAACTCCAATTTGTAAGATATTTCCGAATTATTTGTCACGGTTAAAAAATAAATATTTTTGCAACAATTTGCTAAGCCTTAAAAATCGAATTTTCTATGAAATGTATGGAAACCATGAAGCAATCTAAATGCACGTTGAAACAACGTACTAAAACCAGCTTTAAAGATATCAAGAACCACAATCTAAGCACAATTACAGATTTTGGATTTTTTGGCTCAGAATTTGCTTATTTACAGTAAGGTGATTTTCAAAAACTCGAAGTTTCTATGAAATGTATGAAAATCATCAAACAATCTAAATGCGTGTTTGCACAATAATTACAGGTCCCGAAATATATCTTTAGAGATATCAAGAACCGTAATCGGAGCATAATTGCAGATTTTGGATTTTTTAGCTCAGAATTTGCTGATTTGTAGTTTGATGGTGATATTAAAATAAACGAATTTTCTATGAAATGGCTGGAATTATTCAAGCAATTTAAATATGCGCTGGCACAACAATTTCTGGCCCCGAAACCTATCTTTAGAGATATCAAGAAAACATGAAGCAATTTAAATATGCATTGAAACAACAACTACAGGTCCTGAACCAGCTTTAGAGATATCAAGAACCACAATCTAAGCACAATTGCAGATTTAGGATTTTTTGGCTCAGAATTTGCTGTAAGATGATTTTTAAAAATTCGAATTTTCTATGTATAATGTATGAAAAAATTCAAGCAACCTAAATGCA
The DNA here is from genome assembly GCA_963556165.1 of Tipula helvola. Classification (NCBI taxonomy): domain Eukaryota; kingdom Metazoa; phylum Arthropoda; class Insecta; order Diptera; family Tipulidae; genus Tipula; species Tipula helvola. The sequence continues at coordinate 103,087,941 of OY744482.1, forward strand.
CGTTTGCACAGTAATTATAGGTCCGGAAACGTATTGTTAGAGGTATCAAGGACCGCAATCGGAGCACAATTGCAGATTTTGGATTTCATTGGCTCAAAATTTGTTTATTTATACAAAGGCGATATTCAAAAATTCGAATTTCCTATGAAATGTAAGAAAATCATCAAGCAATCTAAAAATCCGTTTGTACAACATTCACAGGCTCCAAAACCCAAACCTTAAGGAGTATCAAGAACCAAAATTGGAGCACAATTGCAGATTTTTGATTTTGTTGGCTCAGAATTTGCTATGTATAAAGCAATTTTCAAAACAATCGAATTTTCTATGAAATACACTTGGGTGCGAAAAATTCGCACAGTGATAAATGTTCACCAAAATTTCAAAAATATCAAAAAAATCCAATATTTGTTAAATTTTTTTTAATGCAAGTTCAAAGTCTATTTCAATACCTACCCAGTGGTACCTTTTTTGTATTTATACGTGCCATAAAACTAATTTTTGGGGGTAAACATCTGTAGTACACGTTTTTTGTGAATTTATCAGCATGAAAATTAGTGGTAAAAATTGAATTAAAACCATTCGATGTTTCATCGATTTTACCAAAGTTTTCACCAAATCTTGATATCGCCTCCCATTCCTCTGCGATCGACTGTTGCAGCTCCTGGAGGCTCGTTGAAACAACATCTCTGGCTCGAACCCTTTTTTTCAGCTCGTCCCATAAATGTTCGATGGGACTGGCATATGGGCTTCGAGCTGGCCGCTCCTTAACAGGCACATCCACCTCTTGAAGATACTGGTAAACTATACCAGCCGTATGTGGTCTCGCATTATCCTACAATAAAACGAAGTGTTCACCAATAAAACCTGCAAAAGGTACGTCGTATAGTCCTCGAGTACTTCCTCAATGTACCGTTGAGAAGTAAATCCTCTTAATCGATGGCTAATATTCGCTCCGGATATGAACACAAGATCTGTCTTCGCCTTCAACGACATGCCTCCCCAGAACATGCACGATCCACCGCCATATGAGACTCGTTATTCAATGCAACATTGTGCAAATCGCTCTCCTGGTCTTCTATACACTCTTCCTCGCCCATCGTTGCCATGTAAACACATCCTGCACTCGTCAGAAAACATGACTGTTCTCCTTTGTTCTTCTGTCCAATTCAAATGCTCTCGAGCGACCTGAAGGCGGTCTCGCCAGTGGGCTGGGGTCAATTTTGGTCCGTTTGCTGGTCTGTGTGCAGTCAGATTACCTTCTTGAAGTCGTCTTCTAACTGTCCTCCGACTGACTTCGGATTCCCGAACTTCTTGGAGCCGCTGTCCTAGTTGAACCGTATTCAAACGACGATTTCGCAACGAAGTAGTCACAAGAAAGCGGGCATCACGCTGTGTTATAGCACGAGGTCGTCCTCTGAAACCGCCAATTTCTTGATATCTCTGCCACACTCGATGAACGGAGAATCGGCTCAAATTTAGTTGTCAAACCACTTCAATTTGGTTCTGTCCGGCATCAATTAGTGCAACCATTTGAGCGGCCACCTCTGGTGTGGTATTCATTGTCTTGTTTCGGATGAAGACTTAATCGATGGAAGACCGTTCAGGCTAAGCGTTGATATGCGAATGACAATTCCGAACGACCGAATTCGGGGTATGCTAGTGTATTGTTTTTATTGAATTATTTTTAGAGAAGATACATGTGAAGTTACATATGATTATACTTTGAATCTGCATTTAATTAAACAAACATTGGATTTTTTGATATTTTTGAAATTTTGGTGAAAATTTATCAATGTGCGAATTTTTTGCACCCAAATGTATAAGAAAATCATCAAGCATTTGAAATTTCCTTTTGTACAACAATTACTGGTCCAAAACCTATCTTAGGGCGTATCAAGAACCGCAAAAGGAGCATAATTACCAATTTTGTATTTTTTAGCTCAGAATTTGCTAATTTATTTGCAAAAATTCGGATTTTCTACGAAATTTATGGAAATAATCGAGCAATCTAAATGCAAGTTTGCACAACAATTTCAAGTACCGAAACCGATCTCTAGAGATATCAAGAACCGCAATCGAAGCACAATTCTAGATTTTGGATTTTTTTGGCTCAGAATTTGTTTATTTATAGTAAGGCGATTTTCAAAAATTCAAATTTCCTATGAGATGTATGAAAATCATCAAACAATCTTAATGCGCGTTGGCACAATCATTAGGTCCCGAAACCTAGCTTTAGAAATATCAAGAACCGCAATCGAAACGCAGTTGCAGGTTTTGGATTTTTTAGCTCAGATAAAAAATCTTGCTTAAAGGATCTTGCTGATTTATATAGTAAGTTCAAAAATTCCAATTTTCTATAAAATGTATGGAAAGATTCAAGCAATGTAAATGCGCGTTTTCACAACAATTACAGGTCCCGAAACGTATCTTTAGAGGTATGAAGAATCGCAATCAGAGCACAATTGCAGATTTTGAATTTTATTTGCTCAGAATTTGTTGTATGCTGATTTTCAAAACAATCGAATTTTCTAAGAAATGTAAGAAAATCATCAAGCAATCTAAAAATCCGATTGTACAACAATTACAGGTCCCAAAACCTATCTTTAGAGGTACCAAGCGCAGGCGGATCAATATTGCAAATTTGAATGTTTTAGTTCAGAATTTGCTAATTTATAGTAAGGTAATTTGCAAAAATTCGAATTTTCCAATAAATTTATGGAAATAATCGGGCAATTTAAATTCGCGTTTGCCCAATAATTACAGGGCCTGTAACCTATCTTTAGAGATATCAAAGACCGCAATCAGAGCACAATTTTAGCTTTTGAATTATTTTGGCTCAGAATTTGCTGTAAGTTAATTTTCAGAAATTCGAATTTTCTATGAAATTTATATAAATCATCAAGCAATCTAAATGCGCATTTGCACAATAATTATAGGTCCCGAAAAGTATCTCTAGAGTTATCAAGAACCGCAAATGGAGCATAATTGCAGATTTTGGATGTTTAGCTCAAAATTTGTTGATTTTTAGTATAAGGTAATTTTCAAAAAAATCGAATTTTCTATTAAATGTATGGAAATAATCAAGCAACTCAAGTGCGCGTTGGCATAACGATTATATAAGTCCCAAAACCTATCTTTACGGGAATCAAAAACCGCATTTGTAGCACAATTGCAGATTTTGCATTTTGTAGCTCAGAATTTGCTGAATCAAGCAATCTAAATGGGAATAATATTAGTAAAATGACCTTACGAGTTTGATTACCACTCAGGCGAACGAGACCACCCTACTTTAATACTGCCGAATTAAATTTACAATTAACATTATGAATGTTATCATTAATTACTGTGTTTTGCAACTAACTCAGCCATTTTTTACATTCGGGACCCTCCGAAGCTGGAAACATGCGCTCCTTTGCAGTTGATACATTTGATCGTAACCGTCTGGTCATTATTTCTAGGACAATCCTCTGGTCTGAGTTTGCATACTTCAGAGATTTATACTGCATATAACACCTTGATGTCATGTGCCCGAACGCCTGACGGGAGTTTTCGTTTAACTTCCAGGCTGATCTTGTAGACATAGCATGAATAAATCGCCGATTTTTTGATGATTAAAGGCTCTCTCAACTCCATGATTGTCTTTGACAAAACTATTTTGTGGGATACACGTTCAGGACTTAACTTCTGTAGCAGATATGCCTTCTTTCATTACGCCGATTAATGTGTCTTGGTATATTCATTTTACGACCATCACTTTTGGTTTTGGTGTTTAGGCCAAAGAAATGCTTTACTACTTTTCTGAAATCGTTACCAATAGTGTTGCTCCATACTTGTGTATTGAAATTCCCGCCCATACCAAGATTGATTCGCCGCGAGCTATTTTGCTAAAGATGCATGGAGCGTAACACTCCCCCGGTCGTCGCCTTATTCGTGCTTACCCATCAGAAGACCGCAAGTAAAATCTCGATTCATCGGTGAATAAGACTTGGCTCCAATCAGGCTCAGTCCAATTTTTATGTTCCCTGGCAAATTGTAGCCGAGCAAACCTGTATTGTGGCTGAATTTCGAACGTCTGTTACTCTTGGTTGCATGGATGCAAAGTATTCTCCAAAATTGATTTGGTCAGAGCCTATCATTTAATTCCCGTAGCGCCTGAAGATGTACACAAAACGGCTATCTTAACACCGTTTGGCCTCTACGAATTCTACCGAATGCCGCTCGGCTTACGCAACGCTACTCAAACGTTTCAGCGATTCATGAACGAAGTCGTACGAGACTTCGACTTCGTTTTCGTCTACATTGACGACATTCTTGTTGCATCACAATCTGAGGAGCAACACAAACTGCACCTGGAACAACTCTTCCATAGGCTAACACAGTTTGACGTCCATATCAAGAGCTCAAAATGCGTCTTTGGCGTTTCCACTCTTGACTTCCTCAGTCACAAGATAACACCTAATGGTATTCTGCCGTCAGAAGAACGAATTACCTACCATCGATTCATACCAAAACTCGCTCAAACACTCACACTAATTCACAGGCCACTTGGCAAATTTTTTGAGCGACTCAAAGCTCAGCATAACCAGTGACGCATCAAACACTGCTACCGGTGCTGTACTATATAACAGGACAATAACAAGTACTGAGAACCACTGGGGTTCTTTTCCAAGAAACTCTCAGCAGTAAAACTCTTCAGATATTTTGTCGAAAGTCGGGATTTCACAATCTACACCATAAATCTCTGACCAGAGCAATTCAGTCTAAAACTGAACATAATCCGAGGCATTCTCGCCACCTGAATTACATTAGTCAATTTACCACGGACATTCAGAATGTTCATGGACAAGACAACGTTGTCGCAGATACACTATCGTGCACAACCGACAATGAAATGACCATGGTCGAAACACATATCGACTTACAAACAATCGCAAACGCACAAAAATCAGACCTAGAATTTCAGAATTTACTATCTGGTTCCGAATGTCACACTAGTTCATCAATGAAACTAGAGCTTTTCAAACTATCTGGCCTCGAAATAACCTGCGAAATCGGAAGTGGGAACAATCGCCATACATCGCAGATCCACTACGTCGCACCGTATTCAACACATTACTCAACATTTCACATCCTGGAGTCCGTGCAACTCGTAAATTGATTACAGCTCGCTACCTTTGGCCCAATAATAACAAAGACGTAGGCAATTGGGCTCAGTCTTGTTTATCCTGCAAACGTGCTAAAGTCCAACGGCACACAAAATCACCTCATTGACAATTTCAAATTCCACCTGGTCGATTTGGGCATATCCATATAGGCATCGGATGCCGACTACCGCCATCTAATATATATTCATATTTACTCACATACATATGTCGATCGCTTCACTCGCTGCAACCATAGCCACCACCTTTGCCAACAACTCCGCGTCATCACATCAGATAAAGGAGCGCAATTTGAGTCCAAGCTTTTCACCGAGTTAACAAAACTGCTTGGCTCACATCGGATACGGACAATGGCTTACCATCCACAAGCCAATGGCATGGTCGAACGCTTCCAACGGCCAGAAGCAATACAATCAATTGGAGTTCGGAAATACCAATCATACTACTTGGTATCCGGGCAACAGTGAAGGAAGATCTTAAGTGTTCACCAGCTGAACTGGTATACGGCCAAACAATCAAGTTATCCGGTGAATTCTTTATCGAAAATCCTCCTTCACCAATTTCGACTACCGACACAATCATTGACCAACTGCGAAAAACCATGCGCATCCTCATACCTAAAACACCACATCAATCCAAACAAGATGACGTATTTGTTCCGAAATCGCTCAGCAACTGCGATTTTGTTTTCATAAGAACAGACAAGGTTTGCACGGGATTAACTCCTCTCCATGAATGTCCTTATAAAGTTATACGAAAATTTAGGAAACATTTCATTGCATCGATTAATGGAAAAAATTCCAACGTTTCAATCGATCGAATTAAACCAGCTTACAGAATACTTAGTTCGGCTGAGCAAACATTAAGCCATCGGGTACACAAAACCGTCCGTATTACCAATTAATCACTCAATCATTCCCTTGGGAGGGGGAAATCACTCGCGGCGGAGTCCTGTAGCGGTCAGCGCTTAAATTGGAATTTTCTGTCGCATTGCATGGAATGTTGAGATGGAAGATAGCTTATTTTGAAGATAGCTTTGATTTGAGTTGCCCATTGCGTTTGGGGTTAAGTTGTGGTTTGAGTTGGAGGACGAGTTAAAGATTGAGTTAGGATTGAGTTGGGTTGATAGACACAAGAAGTTTTTGGTTGGTCTATCGATTGAGTTTGGGGTTGAGTTGAGGGTTAATTTGGAAGCTGAGTTGCAATTGATTTCAGGTGTTATCGGGAGTTTAGTTAGAAAATAGATTGAGTTAAGTTCATGTAAGCATGTATATTTTTGTACTATTGTAACAAAATCCCTAAAGGGATTTTATTAACAGAGCACGGTGCAGCGTGGGGTTTTCCAAACTTACTCCCATGCTTGAATAACCGCATGAGGAAGGAGAAAAGGACCAGACAAAATTAACACCAATTTTGCCACGTCCTTAGTGACTAAAGAAATAATAAGATGAGTGTGTTCGCCCAGGGATGACAGATTCAACCTCCGACGATCTCCATCATGACTGCCTGAAGGGCCCCCTAATCGTCGGGCCGGCTTCCGGGATGCTGTCTCCCAGTCGCAGCGGTGACCGACGCTAATAAAGGATGGAAGGGCGCCCTCCTGACAGACCTAATCGAGACCCTCGGAGCGGAAACCGTCATCCCCGTGCGAATTACACAACAGTTGAGTTTGGGTTGGGGTCGAGTTGGGGGTTTAGTGGGAGGTTAGATTACCCGTGCGAAGTATTTCACACAAAGTGTAATTACAAATATTAACGAAATGTGTAGGTTTACTGAAAAAGTGCAGGCTTACATAAAATTTGTTAATAACCCAGCAGAATCAGGTATGGGCGATATTTTTATAAATTGAAGATAAAATGAATTGGGCATGTTCGACAAATTTTTGAAAATTTGTGAAAATGACTTAGAATGTTCAAAACTGACTATAAAACCATTTCCCAATATCTCAAAGATTTAGCTAGACCGGAGCACCTTTGTCCTTTTGAATTAGAAGTTAAGTTAATTTTCACTACTAAGTTCTGATGACCTCTTGATATTTCAGCAAACATGTTCATACCCAGCTGATTAATTTTTTCGCATCATTTACCCAACTTCATAATATATTGTGCTTTGTGCAAGGCGGGATTTAAAATTTCTTCTCGCTTACGAAATTACTTCGATCAATACAAAATTTGTAAATAATATGTTTCTCATCTGGACATCCTCTCTGTACAATAAAAAACTTTAATTGAGAGTGTTTTTTGATTTTGACATTTTTCATTCGTCATTTCTGGTTGAAATTTTGAAAATGTTAATATCTTAATACCTTAACACCTGTATAACCATTAAGAATCGAATGATACACCCTAAATGATAAAATTGTACCCCTCAATACATAAAATGAAAATATTAAAACGAACTATAATCCAAATTTTTGTCTTAATTGTTCTTATTTCATTTCTTTATGATACCCACTCGACTTAACTCACACGTATAAATTTTCCACCCTCTACACCCATATCCAAAAGTCAAACAATTAGTAATTTTCCCAACTGTCGTTAAATCAGTTTCATCACAAAATGTGTATACATGAATATACATACACATAATAAATGACACTGACTGTTGTATATTTGTATATGTAAGTAGGTACCTATGTATGTATTATATAAAACCATCGTCAAACGTTCCATCAAGATGATGAAAATACCAAACGAGACAAAAAAAAATAAAAAACGGGAAATTTTTGTCTTTTGCTAATTTTTGTACGTTTCGTCATACTCAATTTTCTCGAATTTCTTATTTATCGTAGCGACAGTAATAATACCGGCAGCCAACAACAATTTGTTTCTGTAATAATGTATGTATGTATATACATATGTACTCGTGTCTATAAAACAGAAACCTTACAATTATTTCCATCCATCTCTCAAACCATACCTTAATTGTATATATATGTATATGATGTGTGCCAGGCAGGATCTGGCATTTTTTGTGTCATCGTCTTCCATCTCTCGGTGTTGTGTACATATTTAGATTTAGATTTTATACATCTACCAGCTTTATATACGAGTACATAGCATTCCAAAGGGAAACTTTTTTTTATTCTGTCCTTCACTTCACAATTTTACATCTTGTGAAGAGGCAAAAACGTAAGATTATCTTCTATTTTCCGTTTCTTTTTTTGTTTTCCATTTTCCAAACCAATTGCTGTTGTTGTAGACATTTTTCCTACTATAACTAAACAAAAATGTTTAAAAAAAAAATAAAAAGAAAATGCGAAGAAGAAATAGAAAATCTGTCAACTTTATACTTCATTTCTCTATATAGTTATACGAGATGATGATTTCCCTCATAGTTGGTGTTGTTGTTGTTGATGCTGTATGCCAAGAAACGACGACAGAATACTATGCATGGTACATTAATGTGTACATAGACACATATGTATAGTACAGTAAACGATTTGTGTGCTGCTTTCTCTGCTCGTCTAAATGAGGAAAATCATGAGAAAAACAAACGAAAAAATTTTCTTGACATGAGTTGTGTGTATGTATGTAAGAGTGTGTAATGTCTATGTTGGATGTAGGATGGAAAAACATTTCTTTTCTAATTCTTTTGTAGTTTTCTTCTATGGGGGGGGGGGGGGGGGGGTGTGTGATGAGGAGATTGGTGGTGAGGGTTCTTAATTCTTCTCTGAGTCTTACATTTAATGTTATTGTTATTTTTGTTGTTGTCGATGAAGAAATTTACTCGTATCGTATGTATACATAAAAAATAACAGTTTTGTTGTTTTATTTTGTTCTTCACAAAACAATTTTCATTCTTATTTCATGTAAGTTTTTGCTAGCATAATCGTATATGGATGTGTTATTTACAACACAATAAATAATCGTACATCAAGTGGAGGGTGAGTGGTCGATTTCTTTTGTGTATACAAAAATATTCGATGTACGACTCGGTTAAATCTTTGCAGATTTTTTGTAAGCGCACAAAGAGTTGACTAAAACACTAAGGCAGACACGTGCCAATTATGCAAACTAATTCGTTCGTCTACCACACATCAATACAAAATTTCGACACTACGTCGCGTCATTATACATACATTATAATGCGCGCATAAATGAAAAACCTAATCGCTCTCTAACTGTTTCCAGTCGAATGAATTTTTATAATTTAATTTATTCTGTATATATTACGCAAAAAATCATTTTACCTCCCCCCAATTTAACGCAAATTTTTTAAAAAGTTGTTTCCACGAAATTTCCCACTTTGCTGTGTGCGTATTATATAATAACGAATTAAAAAAAAAACTCGTTAATTATTTCGGCGAACTCAATCATTGCGTGATGTTGTTTGATGTTTTGCTTTACGATTTTTTTTTTTTATTTAAATGTTTCGTTTTATTGTGTTGTTCACCCTCCCAAACTTAATTGAAGCTTAAGATTCCGGAAAATGATTTAATGAGTTTGGCTCGATTTACGAGGTGCGTTTATTTCACATAAGAGCTGGTGCTGAAATTTTGAAACAGCAGCATGTTTAGTCAACAATAAAACATCAATAATCAACGGAATAATAACAACAAGCAGTTTTAGTGATACCTCCGGTAATTAGGGACCAAGCTACACTTTCCGTTTCTTCGAAATATAAATTGTGATTAAAATGGAGGAGTTAATAAAGAAACTGGTGTCACTCTAGACAGTGACGGTTACCATAAAATAGGTCGCCAAGCTAATTCAACAAATAAAATATAAAGACAACCCACAAATAAATCTCTAACTGAACTTCAACTCAACACTTTACTCAACAACTCAACTCTCAACGTAACCCTCAATATACCGCCCAGCTTAACCCTCAAATCAACACGATCCGAATAATTATATGCGTACATGAAATCAACTCCCAACTTAACCCCAAACTCTACATCTAACTCAATCCTCAAATCAACGCGACTCGAAAAGCTAATTCCGTACATAAGCTTAATTCAAAACAACTCAAGCTAACTACCAACTTAACCCTTAACACAAATAAATTCCTAACTTAAGCGTTGAATCCTACCCAAATGAATCTCTACTCAAATCCAACTTAACCCCAACTCAACCCGCAAAAGGAACCCAACTAAACCACACACTATATGCCCAACTCAATCCTCTAACCGGCATATATGTATAATAAAATATTATTAGAAATTATTTTTCGGTTTTTACGAAAGCTACGTATCATCATACCATCTTAAAATCATACAACATCATATCATCGTGCAATCATACAATCATACCATTGAATCAATAACAATATTATTCCATTATACCATTACACCATAATACCATCCTACCATCATACCATTATACCATCATATCGTGATACTATCCTACCATCATACCATCATCCCATCGTACCAACATAACATCATACCATCATAACATCATACCATCATAACATTACACCATCATACCATCATACTGTGATATTTTCATATAATCTTACCATCATAACATCATACTAACATACATCATACGACCATACCACCACACATCGTACCATCATACCATCATCAACATCACTATCACCACTAACATCACTACCACCATCAATAGTGATACACTATAACACTATTAAGAAGGAGGTGGAGGTATGAGTCATTAATATTTCTTAAGTTTTAAACCATATTTATGTAAACTTTGATTCAAATAGGTCAAGGCGTGTGGATTTGTTTAAATGTCATACACATACATACATATAAACACTCACTTTTATCTCTATAGATTGCTGAACTGCTTACTAAACCTTAATCGAACTCCAACTCAACTCCAACACAATCCCAATTCAACCCACAAATGGAACCCAACAAGCGGAAACTCAATGCCCAACTCAAATCTCAAACCAGCATATTTAAACAATTGGTCAATTCATCTTAATCACTATCTCCTAACTCAACCTCAACCCAACTCCAACTTAACTTCAACTCAACCCGTAAATTGACCCCTAACTTAACCTTCAACTCAACCCCAAACTCAATGTCCAACTTAAGCTTCAAACCAGTATATATATATATAAAAAATTGGAAACATTTAGATAACCAGGTGGTTTTGGATCAATTCGTATGGCAGGTAACCGATCCCTTTAACGTATGAGGTTCCAAAACCTTGACCATAGAAATAGATTGGCGAAAAAAAATTTAAATCCGAGAAATCGTTCTCGATCCAGACACACGGGCGGATATTTTTTTCTTTTTTTTTTTTTTGCTTTTTCGGACTTCGAGACTTTTAAAATTTGGTGATATTGGTCAATCTATAAAGGTGGTTACTTTAAGAATAAAACAACATAAAAATTTAAAAATCCAGTCAGGCTAAAAAAAAAATGTTTCCCTCAATTGTACCAAAAAATTATACGTAATATTTCTGAGGTTAGGGAACTGGTCAAAATATAGAGGGGCCATTTTTGGAAGTTCTAGAGTATTTCTCCTTTCCGGCCACCATGATATGATAGCTAATAAACGGATTACGGAACAATAAATGCTCGTTCCTGAAAATTACCTGATGCATTTAGATATTTAATTTAATTCGTTTCTAAAATGCACCTGCCAAGTATGTGTTGTGGTGTTTCTTAGTTTATAAACTGGAAAAGGGTATTTAGTACATAATAACTATACAGCCCTTTATAAAGCGACAAAGAAACGAGTCCGACAAAGAAACACATTCAAAAAACATTTAATTTTGTTAGTTCATTAGCTGAAAAATATCAAAAACCGTGATATACGATTTTGCGTTTCGAAAAGGACTTTAATTTTGGGACGATGGTAGTGCCTACGAGGTTAAAAGAGCGTATTTAGCAGCGGGAAATATCGCCATCAAAATGCTAGCCTAAACGACACAAGTCTCGATGCGTCAAGTTAAATGATAAAAACCAGGAAAAAAGGAAACACTTGATTTCAATCATTACCAATTGTGAGAACGGTACTAACTCGCAGTAGGGGGAAGGGAATAAATTCTGTGTCACTCCAACTAACCTAACCTAACTCATTGAATTTTTAGGCTTTTTAGAATTCATAGAATTTATAAGATTTACAGAATTTATCGAATTTATAAAATTTATAAAAATTAAAAAAATTTTAGGAACATTAGAATTTTTTGAATTTATAGAACTGACTGACTTGAATAATTTATAGAACCCATACAATCTATAACATTTAAAGGATTTAGAAAATTTATAGAATTTATAGGTTTCAAAAACATATTAGAATTTACGATATTTACAGACTTAAAATTTATAAAATTTATTGGTCCTTTAAAATTTATAGAACTTATCGAATTTACAGAATTTATAAAAATTTATGAGATTTGCAAAATATAAAGAACTTACTGAATTTTAAAACTATATGCATAGGAGTTATCGAATAACTCATAGAATTTATTAAATTAATAAAATTTAAAAAATTATTGAATTTATAGAATTATTAAAGTTTATAGGATTTATCGAAATTTTTAAATTTATAAACATTATAGAATTTAAAAAAATTATGTAATTTTTAGAATAAGTAAAATTTGGGTGTACAGAATTTTTAGAACTGACAAACTAGAAACAATTCCTAGAACCCATTGAATCTATAAAATTTAAAAAATTTATAATATTTGTGAAGTTTATGTAATTTATAGGATCTTTTGAATTTATTTATCAAATTAATAAAATTTATAGAATTTATAACATTTATAGACTTTGTAGAATTTAGAGAATTTGTAAAATTTATTTAATTTATCAAATTTACAAAATTTATAAGAAAGAAAAATTTGTAGAATTTAAAGCACTTACTGAATTTTTAAACTTTATTCATAGAATTTATATAACTTATAAATTTTTAACGAAATTATTGAATTTACAGAATTGTTTAAGTTTATAGAATTTTTCAAAATTTTTGTATTTATAAAACAAATAAAATTCGAGTTTGTAGAATTTATAAAATAGACACACTTGAAACAATTAATAAAACACAAAGAATCTGCAAAATCTAAAGAATTTGTATTATTGATAAAATGTATAAGCTTCATAGAATTTGTAGATTTTATGGAATTTATAAAATTCATAAAATTTAAAAATTTAAAGAGTTTATAGACATATTAAGACGTTTGAAGAGAGAGAGAGAGAGAGAGAGAAGAATTTATAGGATTTATAGAATTTAAGAAACTTGTAGGATTTTTAGACTTTATAGAATTTGTAGAATTTACTGAATTTATTGATATAGTTTATTACGTTTAAAGAATTTAAAATTTTCAGAATTTATATACATAATTACTACAAATTCTATAAACTTTGTAAATTCTATATTTTTTTATTTTTTTAAATTTTGTGTAAGTCTCTAATCGTAACTGCGATTTGGTAACGTTCGTACATATTAGCAATGATTATAGAAATACAATATTTAAAAAGAAATTTGTTGTTATTTTGTAAAATTTTTATTTTTATCTAAAATATCGGAATTACTTTTTGGCCAAAAAATGATTGCCCTATAGACCATCAGTTAAATCTCCCATATTAACTTAATTGAAGCTAAGCCTAATAGTTTACTGGGCTTCCTTCGTCGTGCCAACAAGGATTTTCGTAATCCACTTTCCGTTACGAGTTTTTGCTATTCTCTTGTACGGTTTAACCTGGAGTATGCATCGATTATTTGGGATCCGATGTATAAGATTAATATCGATCGAATTGAACGAGTACAAAAACAATTAATTCTCTACTTGCTGCACAAAATGAAGTGGCCAATGTGTTCATAGTGGCAGAATAAAAGTAATTTACCATCTTATGCCGAACGCTGTAAAATCGTAAATTTGGAATTACTGATAGACAGGCGTAAGGTTACGGCACCTATGTTCACCGCTGATGTTTTAACTGGTGCTGTTGGTTTCACTGAATTTCTTGCCAATATTGATATTTATGTGTCCTGTAAACCAGGTAAAGTTAAACATTTTATTTATTTATCGACTTTTAAATCCAATTCAATGTTTCGGCAATTTAATGCTAATTTTAATGAGTTCGATTTCAACTTATCCAAATGTTTCTGTAAAAAGCAAATTTAATGTAAATTGTAGTTATTTGATATCCATGTTATTGTCAAAAAAGGATTTTTTTTTCTGTTGACATAAATAAATAAATAAACCTCAAAATGTCCTGAAAACTCTGGGAAATGTCATCCTGCTAGAAAAATTTTAACATATGTATAGTAAACCAAAGTCAAGCAACCCAGACCAATATTCAAAAATGTTGGACCTTAATTGGTTAACCCTCAAATACATAAGTGATTTTAAAAAAAAATCTAAATACCGAAAAATTCCAAAAATATGAAGTTAATTCGTAAATAATCTTTTGAATAAGACCGAAATCAGAATTTCCTAAACACCAGTACGATTACCTGTCACTCACCCTTAAAATCTATCTACCTTTTTCTGTGTAGAAACACAGTTTTACGTAACGTAAAAACGCATAAAATTTGTATTACCTGTGGACAGTACACATTTCGTGAATAAACATCGAAGCTCGATTTACGTTGACATTTCTACCATTATAACTGTTATGTATGTGTCGACAAAACCACATCGAAACACTTTCGGAGGTATAGGGCAAAAAATTTATTGATTAACTTTTTCCCTAAAATTTCTAATAAAAATCAAAAATAAATAATTCCTGTAATTAATTTGCCGCGATCTTACCTGTAAGTATCTTACCTATCGCGGATTCTCTTACATCACCTAATAATTCGAAAGCTAGCTCAATCCTAGAGCAGTAGCTATTATTGCAGATATTGATTCCAACAAATCAACTAGTCACGGCAGGATCTTCTTAACCGTTGAGCTAAAAGAACTAAGCCCTAGGGCACAACTGCTTTTTGGGGGGGTGCCGATTTTCAATTGAAACTTCTAAATCAAAAATGAGTTAAGAGTTTCATCGTAAACTAGTAGTAACTAATAGCGCATCTATTTTTGACGTATAAACAAAACTATTCTATACCTATTTTCATACATAAAGTTAGTGAAGGAGAAGTAATATTCCAATAATATTACCCTTGCTGATGGAGCACAATGAATTAATTTTATTTTCTCCATGGAAGTCGAAAATTCCAATAGAGCATTTGTTCCACGTTATTTTATTAGTTAGTGGACTGTATTTTTCCGAAAACGATGAGATTTTTACTCCAAATAATCAAAGAGTGCGTTATAATTTGAGTTTTATTTTAAATTTACGATCTATCTATCTATCTATACATTTAAAGAAGAAAAGTATGTATGTATGTGTTGCGTCAACATCCTGCCCGCCTTGAAACACTTGTGCTTTCAATTCTGTATTGTCACCATAACTGATCGGGAGTGGACAGACCTTTGATATAGCCCATTTAACCTGTCCTTAAGCAGTCTTGAGAGTGACGACTCTTACATTTCCATCTTGACCACGATGAACAGTAATTATTCGTCCAAGTCGCCATTTTAGTGGTGGAAGGTTCTCATGCTTCAGAACTACTAATTCTCCAACCGCTACGTTTCGTTCCTTCGTCTTCCACTTCCGACGATGCTGAAGTTCTGCCAGGTACTCATTAGACCTGCATGCAAATGTTTTATATGAAGGTAATTTAGGAGGGTAAGTGTAAATAAATGCTTGAATGGTAACAGGATCGGATGTTTGGAACTATAAGGAATTGCGGAAAGTTGTAGTCGCCCGCCAACTCTAATTACGTTTTCGTCGTCTAGAAAAATGGATAAACTGTTTAGCTGATTTTTGCTTTGCCAGCATCGCTAGTTCGCTCGGAAATTCTATTCTTTGAACTAGTCTTATGATAGACCGTAGTGCAATGGCCAGCTCTTCTTCACTCAGATGTCCAAATTTTCGATTATTTCTATTTCTTCCTTGTATGTGTTGCGTAAAAACCGAAGAATATATGCCATGACGTTCCGAAGAAAGATAAAACTATTTTTAAGTTTGATGTGCTGTAGTAGGTATTCGTTGTCTTCTTGCACCGTCGTAAGTACCCATTTTTGAAGCTTTCCTGGACTATCTAATTCGCACCAAGATTTGTTTACATTTCAGGACTCTTCAGGCATTAGCAAATACTCCGGACCATTAAACCAAATTGACACCTTATCAAATTCTTCCGGCATGACTCCACGAGAAATAATATCAGCCGCATTGCCTTTGGAATTAGCGTGATTCCATTCGTCTGTTGAGCTGATATCTTGGATTTTCGCCACTCGATTGGCGACGAATGTTTTCCAATATGATGGATGATCCTCGATCCATGATAGTACGATTTTCAAATCCGTCCAATAAAATTTCTTGGTAATAGTTAGATTGAGAATCGGTTCAATTTTAGCCATTATTTGTGCGAGTAATTGCGCTGCACACAATTCTAATCAGGGCAATGTGGTGGTTTTCAAAGGTGCTACCTTTGATTTAGTGCACAGTAGTTTCACTGTGGCGACATCATTCATGTTAACACTACCTATGTAAATAGAACATCCGTAAGCCTTCTCGCTAGCATTGGCGTATCCATGTAGCTGAATTGATTTCGTTTCTGCAGCTGAAAATATCCACCGATCTATGCGAAGATTATTAAGCAGCTCTAAACTCGTTCTGAAATTGTGCCATTTTGTATGTAAGTTTTGTGGTAAAGCTGCGTCCCAATTTTGTTTTAATAGCCACAATTGTTGCATGAAAATTTTTGCAAGTATTATGACTGGTCCGGTTAACCCAAGGGGATCGAAAATACATGCGATGTCTGCTAAGTCCGTACGTTTGGTTATACGGTTTGTGTTGTCTATCAAATAACCCGATTTTATTTCTTTTTTGGATACATTTTTCATTGCAGTTGAGTTTTTAGGTAAGTATCTAATATAAAAAAGAAGTAACACCAACAAAGGTGATACTAACTAATCGGTACCGGTAGCTGAGCGTCTGTGCACTATCCCGCATGGGATGGGAGGCGACAATTGCTTCACACTATTTTCCCTGTTGTTCACAACGTTCAACAACCTTTTTTTTACTAATATGATTATTATTGTGTTATGGGCCTATGGCTAAATTTTAGGCCATATCCTAATTATGTGGTTGGTCCGTTTCCCTTTGGCAATTTGGCAGTATAAACTGTTGATAATCCCCATGCACGCACGGTTGAAGCTAGTCAATTTCAGACAGGTCGATATATCAGTAGCTGTGTGGCGGATTTTGAGTTTCACAATTCACAGTCGACACCCCACTGTTATTTATCTTAGTGTTAACCTTGAAAATGGACAAATGGTCTATTTCACAAGATGTTTTGACAAAACAATATTGTACTCAGACGTACCAAAGTATTGTAGATGGAATGCCACATCGAAAAAATTTCAACGACGTAAACAAGACGCGCGAGTTGAAAGCTATCAAAATCTGCATTCGTCCGACGCATTAGGCCGTATTTACACAGTACATCCAAATAATGCCGAATGCTACTATTTGAAAATGCTGCTGATTAATGTCAAAGGTCTAATTTCATTTGAAAATTTGAGAACGATCGATGGCGTAGAATGCCAGACGTACAGAGAAGATTGCTAAAAGCATCATTTACATCATGATCGAGCATGATCTACATTGGGAACTTACATTGATGGACGGCTCTGTCATCAGGCATCCGCAACAAATAAGAACAATACTCGCATCATTTTGATCACATGTTCGCCATCCAATTCAGAGAGGTCTTGAGCGAAGACTTTTGTACCGTATTCATACCACTAGCAACGACAAACCATTCCATTTTCGGACAACATTTGCAATGAAGCTCTGATAAAAATCAAAGACATATGCTTAACCATCATCAATAAAACTCGCACTCAACTTGGCATGGTTGCACCACAACGCCCTGCTTATGACCTATATGATGGAGATTTATTGAGACAACAATTCCATGCTGCTGGCTTGCGTGCATTTGTCGAAACAAGCTCAAATTAGCTCAAATTCGTTCCCAAAATGAAATTGCTTTGGTCATTGCGTCATCAGGTATTGCGATTACATTATTAGGATAATATGGTATCCCGACATAATGTGCCCCTTTAAAAAGGAAGAACAAATTAAATTCTTGTTACCTGGAACCAAAGGAAGCTACTTACATGTCTTTCTTGCGAAGAAATGACCAACACTAAGCGGCTTTGGAGAGTTTACGATTTCAGTATATGAATACCGTCCTTGGCTTGGTTCAAACTCATTCAGTTGGCTAAGGTTATAGTACCCAGTACGAAAATGTAAATTAGGATCCCGAATTTACACCAAGGGGCCGTTGTGGCATTGAGTATGCGAGGCTTCTGTGGGTTCCAATCAATTTTAATGCGTATTACATATTACAAATAGGTTTCTGTTAAACTTTTTATGTCATAACAATGAAGGGTATAGAAATTTGGTTTGTCGGGCAATCGCCAATATAATAACAGCTATAACTTGTGTGGACAAATAGAAAATATTTGTTTGCATTGTCAAGCTTTAAAGTTTCACAATGAATCGCCTGGAACGCGTTGTTCGACAGGGACAGCCAATTTCTTACCTCTGGATTAGCCACATTAACCTCTTCTCTCTTATGTGTCTGTACGAGGACTAGGAAAAAGTTTGTCAAAAATTCGGTTCACTTTTTCCTCTAGACAATGACTCCAAATTTTTATAAAATTGATTCATGGGATAACAAAGATATGGAGACCGTAAACGCAATTATCTGGTGACTTTATTATTGTGAATATATTAGGCGTGCAATTAGAAACTCGGCTCTGAAGTTGGTTGCATTAAAAACATACTTGAACACTTAAAATCGCCCACCATTTTGGATATATCTGTAGCTTTAGTTATTGTTGTTTTAATGACATAAGTTTCAATCATTTACCAGCTGTCATTCCGTGTGCATCGATTTTAAGAGATGGATGTCAATAAGTAACATTTACACCATTGCATTCTATTCTTTCATGGAATTAATTAATTCGATTTTGGATGAAAATTCTGTGAGTGAGAGTGAGAGTGTTACTGTGTGTCTGGTGGGATTGGAAACGTGTCATTTACTACGAGCTTCTGGAACCTGGTCAAACTGTTACAGCTGAACGTTATCAGTTCCAATTGATCAACTTAAGACGGAAGGTTATATTGCTGCATAACAACGCTCGTCCACATGAATTATGTATTTATGCGCTTGCGAATTTCGATTTCTAAATATCACAGTATAAGTCATGAATCTCAGTTTTTTACAGCAGGATTTTATTATTTATGTGCTTAAACCAATAATTGTATTTTTTTCGATCAAGCAGTTTGGAAATTAGCAGATAATTTAGACTATTACTGAAGTTTTTAGATATTATGGCTGTCAAAATAAGTTCAACATTTGTTTTCAAGCGTCCGATAGATGAGAGACCGCACAAACCAATCCACTTACAAAATTTCGATATTTCTTGGAAAAAGAAAAACATCCATGGTAATCGACAAAAAAACTTTTATAAGTATATACATACGTAACTAAAATCAACCGTATTTCCTATTTTTCCACTCTAATTTCCTTTTTACATTCTTGAGAGCAGTGTGTCTACACAAAAATGTTCAAAAACCTTCTTTTTTGGGGTAACTATATCGAAATCGACAATAGAAATGTTGATTTCTAAACAAGGATATAAAGAAAACATCGAATCGTTTTCCTTTTTTCTTATGAATCCTTGATAACGCAGGCAACTGGTTTGTTGTTGTTGGTTGTATACAATTTCAGTTAGAGATTGTGTTAAAAAAAAAAAAATTAAGGGTTGATTTTCTTTCTAATCAGATATTTCCTAACAAAGATTTTTTTTTTTCTATATATGCTAGAATTTTATAATCCTACGCAAAATATCCTTTAAGTGACCTCAAATCTCAAATAGTACGACTAAAATGGGAGCAATTATTAAAAATTTCATTTCTGAAAAAGCTTAATTAAATTACTGCTCTGTACACGTGTACATACATACATTTCATTAGTACACCTAATAGGCGAGATGAAACCTCATCCTCATCATCACATCTTGTTCCAAATTAACCCGAACAAAAAAAAACAAACACAAAAAAGGAAAATGTGAAAATTTAACAAATTAATCAAAGCTTTTAAATATCCACACCAACAAAAGCCAGAGAAACAACAAAAAAAAAATCTAACTCTAGAATGTTGTACGGTTGTACCTCATTTATTTGAATAAAGAGGCGGGGAACAAACAACATAAAATGAAAAGTGTGAAAATTTTAATAATCAAAAAGCACACACACACACACACACATACACATTATATAAACCCTGAAAATTAAATACAGTACGATGGAAATTTTTATCACAATTAAAATTACGAATTTTTTTTTTCTTCGTCGTCGTTCTTATTTTATAAAAACAAAAAAAAACGACAAAAAGCTCTGAAAAAATACTTTGGAATTTGCGATAAAACTTTGTTTGTTGTTTTTTTTAATACAAAAAATATACGAACGAAGTGAACTTGATGAAAGTTTAGATACGAGACAAAAAGTTGTGTAAACTCAAATTTTTCTATATAGAGATGTGAGATAATGCGCTTGTGTGGCTTGTTTGATGGGTGATGGAGGTTAATTAATGATGTTATAATAAATTAAATGTAAGAAGCTGGTGAAATTTGTAATTATTGTCGCATAAATTTTAGGTGATTTATGAACTATGTATATGGTATTTTTGAAATGAAGACATTCAATGGAAAGCTGAAATCGGTTCACTGTATTCAATTTGCAATCTTTTAGTCGTTATAGATATAGCAGCAACTGCTACAAACAGTATATAAACATGTTACTGTGTATTGTAATCACCCAAAACCAACACAAATGTTTATTTTTAGACATTTCTAAAACGACGTAACGACTTCTAAATCATTGCTGTATAAAATACAACATATAATAATATAATTTTTTGACACAGAAATATAATTTTGTCATGGTCTTTAGTAAAAATGAGTGAAATATGTTGGATATTAATAACAATAAGGAACATGGAACTACATAATTCATGATTTTAAAATAATTTTGAAATTAATTTTATAATTGCTTTACTCACTTTAACAAAATAGTTTTATAAAACTATATCTCTGTGGAAAGATCGATACAATGGGTTTATGAAAACTAAAATAAGAAATATGAAAAAAATGTTCGGCTTTTTTATTGACGATTGTAAAAGTAGGCTGAACGCCTCTCATGGAAAAATTCTTTATTTAAAAGAACCATCCATTTGAAGTTTGTGTTGCATATAGGAAAAATTGAAAGAAGGAATTACGGTTGTTTCAGCAACGAAATAAAATTTTAAACGTCAATGGATAGATAGGTTTAGTAAAGAAAATTTCCGCTACGTGGAATCCGTGATGCTCCAATTGTCAATAGATAATATATTTATTAATTGTACTGACAAACTCAGTTTTTTTCGATTTGGTAAATCAGTAAAATAAAGCAGTCAATCACTCCTAATATATCTACAGAGTCATACCAATGTATCGAGCGACATTCGACTCTTCAAAAATGAGAAACCTCCTTGAATTCCTTGTGTTGGTAATTTGGTTTCATACTGAAAAGTAAGATCTAGTCAACCGGCAGCTACGAACGACATACTCAGTATTTTCGATTTGGTAAATCAATAAAAAACCGAAAATTTGTTTCATATTAATCAGGCAAGTTATAACTTCGTAATTATTCGTGTGGGCATTATCAAAGCCTTCTAGAGTATAGAGTCATAATCATCATGACGAATTTTTTAAAAGCTTTTGTTTTATAACTTTTCTAAAGTATATTTTTCGAACTTTGATTTTAAAAAATACATCAAAGTTGGCTCTGACGAATTAAAATAATACTTACTTAATTTATCTTTCTTTTGTTTTACTAGTGTACGTTAGATGTCTAAAATATTTACAGAAAAATACGAAAAAAAAATCATTTAATCACAAAATTATGACACGTTTGCTTTTCCTACAATTTTTGAACTTGAAATTTCCCCAGGTGGCAATTTTTGGTACGATTTTAAATACAAAATGTGTACTGTCATTGCTGCCATCTATATAATGTATATTGACTTAACAACCACCATGATATTTTTGTCAAATGAAATTCTACAAGTTTTACATTCTTCTATATAGCAAAATAAAAATTATTTTCATGTTCAAATATTAATATTACTTTCCCAAATTTGGGCAAATCTATATAATTTGCAATTGAGCAAATATAGAAATTTTTTCGCTATACAAATCCTACTTTTAATTTATTTAATATGATTAATGGATTTGCTCAATTCAAAGAAAACGTTTCCATAATAATGTCTTTCACAAGATTAGGTAATTCAGAGACTGATATTTCTTCATCTATATCAAATTCGGCATCAAGATTATAATTATTTATCGTACCTGAATTAGCACAAAAACATTGATATTTTATTACCAAAGTTTTACAAATTTTAATAAAATTGTGTCAATTGGCGGCCATTTGTTTAAACGTGTTATATTTACCTTCATACCACATAGTGTCCAAAAATAAATTAATGGGCCCATTTGTTCAATTATTCTTGAGTAATGCATAAGATTATGTTGTTTTGAAATGATTCTGTGTTTAGGATATTCATTTTTGAAATTTTGAAGGCAAATTGCTATTAATTTCGGTAATTTATTTAGCACTGCGTGAGGAATGCGAGAAGAGAAAACAATTTGCATTATTTCAAGAAGGGAAAGTATAATACTTATTTAACTTTGATTCCAAAACATTTTTATTTGTATGAATTACATATAAATAGGAACAATAGGTAAGTACCTAATGCAGTACCAAAACTGGGATGCTTTTTGCCTGGTTTGTCAAGTTTTATAAAACTAGGACGATTTGTATTATCCAGCATCCCATAAATGAAATACGCTTTTCTGTCATTTATCTCAGATGCTGTGAGCATTTTTCTATCTTAACCATATGCAGCAACAATAGCTTTAATTCTTATTCGCCTATGATTTCTAAAATGTTATCCAATAGATCAACACTCAACGATTTAAATGTATTAAAAAATTCAGAACATTCAAAACGACGCAGTAAGATTTAAATCCAAATTCCTCTATTTGCTAGATGTTGAGCCGCATTTTTTGTATTTCTTAAAACATCATCTTTTTCAAAAAATATATCTACAATGTCTTCTTTGGGAGATAAGCAGAATCTGTAAAAATATTTTGAATTGAATGATTCTTGAAGGCCATACAAAGTGTTGGCTCCGAAATCATCATGAGCCACTGATAAAATGGAGCCTTTTTGAAAGATTATTCTTTGAAAGGTATTGAACTTCTATACTACTATTTTTAAGATACTTTTAATTCGGCTACTATTGGTTCTAATATTGCATTAACTCCTGTGGCCTTTATATCTTCAGAGTAAGATAAAGTAACTAGAAATATATTATTAAGGAATGAGTTTATCTCATATGGTAGATTTAATATGGTAAAGTAAAGTGGACAAATTTATGTATTTTTGGTTTTGATCCAAGAGGATTCCCGGCTTCAAAATCATCCGTAATGGTATTATGACATTGGCTTGAAAAAAGTGCAATAAAATTAAGAAATGGGTGACTAGGACAGAAATAGTGAGGTAGAAAGAGACAACATTGTTTTATTTACAAAAGTCAAATAATTAGACATTCTTTAAATGGCCTACTGATAAAATAAAAAAACGAACTATTGAAGTGTTGATGTGTCAGCAAAATGTATACAACAAGTGCTGAAAAATACTGTGCCATGAATCTTTTTTTGCTAGAATTGTGTCTAGGATAGCTGCTGTTAAAATGAGCTATTGATATTTGCTTTATATTTGTCTATACTACCCCTATATTGTCACCCCATTCATTCGATAATTTTCTATACTCATTATTTCTCCCTTTCTCGCGATACTTTTTGAGCGCTGAAAAATTGCCAAAAAAGCTAGTGTCAAACTTAAAATTGTTCTTGTGAGAACAGCTTACGATTTTTATAAAATAATAGCTGATTTACATTCAATCTTTCCATTCTTTTCCAAAAGATAAAAGATGTACAATAAAAAATGCGTTTTAGTATGAGTTTCTTATATTAAAAACCGAAGGAATACTCAAAAAGTATTATTCAATACTATTTACTGCAACACTCAAATTTTTGGTCAAAAAGAACGGAAAAACCTGAAAAAGATGAACTGGTTTATCTTTTTCCGTAAAATTTGCTCAAAATTTATAAAATCAAAGTAACATTTTGAATGGTAAAAACTAAATTCTAGGTATGCCCGTCCTATTTTTATATATTGGTAAAATATATTTGCACTTTTCTTCGTGTTTCTATTCTTTTGCAAAAGAACGAAAAGATTGAATATAAAGGGGCCTTACCCATTGCTAGGATTTGAAATAATAGAAGGTTCCGAAATTTCTTTATTTAAAAATATAAAGAGCTGAAACTTCACGAGGGGATCAGAACTGCGGTCTTTGCTATCTTCAATAATGTCAAAAAGTTGGTGTGACAGTTTTGACATTATTGATTTCTATTTTAACCAACATATATTTACTTATACAACAACAGCCAAACAGGTCAAAAGCTTCAGTAACAAGGGTACAGGCATCCAATTTAAAACGAGAAATCGTATTCTAGAACTTTATACCGAAAGTAGTAGAAATTTATCCAAAAACTCATTTTAGAATCCCATTTCCAACACACATATCAAATTTCATCATAATCGGTTAAGAAATAGCCAAGTTCCATCCTACTTGGCCATATTCCAGAGCTTTATAAAAAATTATTTTAGAATTCCATTCCCAACATACATGGCTAATTTAATGATACCCGCGGTTAAGGCATAGCCAAGTTCCATCCTACTTGGCAATATTCCACACATATCAAATGTTCCCATTTCCCTACACATACATATCAAATTTCATTATAATCGGTTAAGAAATAGCCAAGTTCCATCATAATTGGCCATATTCCTGAACTTCGCCCAAAAATCATTTTAGAATCCCATTTCCAATACACATGACGAATTTCATTATAATCGATTGAGAAATGAGCAAGTTTCATCATACTTGGCCATATTCTAGAACCTGATACAAAACTCATTTTAGAATCCCATTTCCATTACACATGTCGAATTTCAACGTAATCGGTTAAGAAATAGCCAAGTTCCATCATACTAGGCCATATTCCAGAACTTCATCCAAAAAACATGTTAGAATCCCATTTCCAACACTCTTGTCGAATTTCAACGTAATCGGTTGAGAAATAGGCAAGTTCCATCATCAGAACTTCATCCAAAACTCAGTTTAGAATCGTCATTTCTAGCACGCGTGTCAAATTTCATAATAATCCTTTGAGAAATAGGCGAGTTCCATCATACTTGGCCATATTCCTAAACTTCATCCAAAAATCATTTTAGAATCCTATTTCCAACGCACGTGTCGAATTTCATCTTAATCGGTTGAAAAATAGGCAACTTACATCATACTTGGCCATATTCCAGAACCTCATCCAAAACTCATTTTAGATTCCCATTGCTAACACACAAATTAAATTTCATAATAATCGGTTGAGAAGTAGACAAGTTCCATCGTACTTGGCCATATTCCAGAACTTCATCCAGAAATCGTCTCAAAATCCCAGAACTTCATCCAAAAAACATTCTAGAAACCCATTTCCAATACAAATGTCGAATTTCAACGTAATCGGCAAGTTCCATCCTACTTGGCCATATTCCAGAACTTCATCCAAAACTCATTTTAGAATCCGATTTCTAACACACATATCAAATTTCATAATAATCGGTTGATAAATAGGGAAGTTCCATCATATAAAAAATGTGTTAACTATTCACTACATCCAAATCCAACCCCAACTCAACTCCAACTCAACTTCAACACAACGCGCAAATTGACCCATAATTTAACCTTCAAATCAATTCCCAATTCAATGCCCAATCCAATAATCAAATAAACATATATAAAAAAATCGTAAATATTTATAAAAGCAGGTATTTTGGGTCAATTCGTATGACAGGTACCCCAACCCCTTGAAGTACAGTCTCCAAAAGCTTTTCAAATCTCCGCCTTGACCATAGAAACAGATTGGCGAAAAAAAAATCTAAATCGGACAAGCCGTTCTCGAGATACCATGGGTCCAGACATCCAGACATCCAGACAGACGGACGGACGTTTTTTTTTTTTTGCATTTCCAGACTCAGGGACTTTCAAAACGTCGAGAAAAGTGGTTTTGGACCAACCAAATTTTTCGTCATTTTTGACAGGATTTCAATACTTTGGTCTTTTCAGACCGAAGTAATATGGAAAAGAAAGTTTTTGTTTAATGAAAGATGTTTAAGAGTCTCGACTATGGATACAAACATGAATATGTTGGACGAAATACGTGCGTATTTTGTTCTTTGCAGAAATGACCGTCCCCTCGAATTGAGACAGATATTTCCTGTGGTTCTGGTACTCCAGATTTTAAAATTAGTTGTGTACGGTTGTAACTTGAATTTATTAATTTAAAAGGATTATTCAAAAAATTTTGAAATTCTAACCCAAACTTTCTTCTTTCCTCTTGAGAAAGCTTAGTTAAATACTCGTTAGTTAAATTAGTAACTGATTCAATAATTTAAATTATTTTAGTATCGTGGATATTTAAGCTATTTATATCTAATCTCAAGAAAGATGGATTTCTTCGAGAGACAATTCTACAGAACGTATTTCTGGAAATTTATTTGATTCTAAAGAAAGCTTTTAATTGAATTGGGTACCGAAGTAGAATTAATTTCTTCAGTCGGATGAAAAAGGCAGTTAGTTTCTTCATGGCTATTTAAATGTTTCTTAGTCCACTAAAAGTTTTAAATTTACATTCACATTTTTCGAAACCGCAAAAAACATTAGTTTTATCTTCTTCATGAATGACGTGTATTAAATGCCTAATGTATATTTTACCGTTTACCACCAAAATAAGATAATTTCATTTTATAAATAACTTCTATGGTGTCAATTATTCTAACAGTAGGCTTTTTAGAATATAATTGGTATATTGCATGATCCAAAATCTAAAAAAAGGTTTTGTATCCATCCGGATACTCACATCCAAATATAAAAATAGATTTAAAAAACATATCGAATGCCACAAGTCGAGAACTGCGACCTATTGGAATTTCTTTGCCATCTAATGCAATAGTGTGGGTGGAAATGGCCGCCTTATGCGTTAAAAATAGGTCCACTTAATGTCACAACAGATTTTCCAACCTTTAAGATCAACAAAAAAAAAATGTGTGGTAACAAAAAACAACTATTGTCAATATATATAATATGTTTTTTCAATTCCGGCCATTTTCTGATCAACTCTTAGTCTTCAGGCGTATCGGGATATCGCAAATTAAAACCTTGTTGACTAGAATTATATACATTTTCATTATTATGATTAACAAATAATTTTTTTTTTTATAAAATTTACCAATCCAGGAGTATGGAGGAATCTCTTACTGAAATGGCTTTTGCCATTCGTTTAAACATTTCACTTGGACAGGCATTCTTAATGCAACGTATATCCTTGCTGTAATCATCCAGCGATGGTTCATAAGAGTTCGAATTTGTTACCGATGATTTGATAGATTCCATTTTCTTGCAGTTCCCAGAACTTCAAATTTATTATTATTATTGGTAATGAGCTCGGTAAAGTACCTTATACCGCATCGACCAGCGTTACCAATAATTAGACCAGTAAATCTTCCACTCCAACTCCAATTAACTGCGAATGTAGTTATTGTTAATTCTGATCGGTGCGCAAAAAAAAAACTTGGTTAGCAAACACTAGTGCTCTTCGCCTCCATTATTCCAATGGTACTTTAGAAAACAATAAACTATATTTTTACTTTAATTTGAATTAATTAATTAATTCGTATAAAATTAAAGTTTTACCTATTTTCTACACAATTACATACATTCAAAGAACTCTTTGTAATTTTAGGAAATATAACTGCACAATAAACACATTTAATTATTAACGGTATACATTATACACACAAACTACATCCCATTTTTTTCACAAATAACGTAAACTATTCGTATATATAATTTTAGTTTCTAATTTTACTTATTTTTCGTTTTATTTACATACCTGTTTAAATATTGCCACAGAAAAAGAAATTCGTCTAGCAGTACTATAGCAACTACGAGAAAAGAAATGTATTGCCCGCGGTTGCTAATAAATTTGTTATAGTACTTTTTCTCGCATCGACCAGAGTTGACAGTAATTATTTTAGAATATGAATTTCAGTACATTTCCCACTCCAACTCCAATAGAGCGTGCAGAAACTTTCCTGACACGCGGCGCTGATATCACTCGTAGACAAGAAACAAAATTTGACTACCGTTTTTCATACAATTTCATAGTAAAACTGTGGTTAATATTTTGCTTAATATTTTATTATTTTGTTAATAATTTTGAATTTTTTTTAACTAGAATAATTTAACATAATATAATTTAACAAATCAAGTGATTTTCAAGAAATATTAATAATGATTTAATTGGAACGAGAGCAGTGAACTTAGTGGTAGAAATGTAATAGTTCGTTACATTTGGTTACTGTTGATTAGTTTGAAAAATTGATTGTTATTTAATGCAATAGTCTTTTGACAAAAAAAAATGGAAAATCTTACTATAGGTATTGGTAAAACAATGAAAATTAATATTATAGAACTAAAATACCTATTTTTCCAGAAACTTTAAAAACGGCTCTTAGGAACTTAGGAGCTAAAACCTCCGGTAATAAAAAAGAACTGGAACAAGGTAAAATAATCCGCTTGTCAGATGATTTAAATTTAATTTAAAACTGTATATTCATATTTAGATACACATTATGGACAGAAAATAATTTAAATAAAAAATTATTTACCGTTCATGTTGTGCCGCCAAATAACTCATCGGAATATTTTCCAAGCAATGTTGAATGGACGATGTTAACTCAAATCCCAAATCAAACAATTAAAATAAAGCTAGACGATATTCAATATTGGTTTCGCGAGAGAAATGCCGTGGCTGGTTTTGATAGAGGTCGACCAATGGGACTCAAAGGATTTGTACATTCCATTTTTAGATATGTTTCCGAAAACTCATTATCATCATTTTATAAGGCGTCATGTAAAGCAGAAATGAAATCAAAAACAACATATAACGTAAGAATACAGTTAGGTGAATTTTTGGTAGAACGTGCTTCTTGTGACTGTCCCGCTGGAAAAGGATGGTCCGCTGCCTGTAAACATGTTGCTGCTGTCCTAGTAGTCAATGAATTTTATAAAATATCAGGTATTTTTCTACACTTCTTGTTAAGTATTGTACAAAATTTAATTAATTTTTTCTCAATTAAAGGTACTTCATTGCTTTACGTGTCACCTACATCACAATTACAAAAATGGCATAAACCATCCACCAGCTTAGATCATCCATCTTATAATAAATCCACATTTATAAAATCAATAAAAGAATTCATACCACATAGTCCCTTCAACCAATCTTATATTGTCAACAGTTTCATTGGTAATTCGATAACAACTTCCATAACTCGCAGTAGAAACGTAAACGGTTCAGGTTTTCTAAACGACCACTGTTATATAAAGAATATAGAAGTTGTGTATGTCAATCAAATCAATCAAGTAAATGACGAGAATATTCAACAAATTGAACTTAAAACGAGAAATCAATCCAATTCAAAATATTGGAGGCAACTGAGGACCAGTCGAATTACAGCTAGCATTGCTGGTTCCATAATAAGTACAGTTCGATCTGGCCGGCTTTCTAAATTGCTTTGCCGTAGAATTTTTTGCCCAACAAATTTGAGTTTCATTCCCGCCATTAGAAATGGAATTACAGGTGAAAGAAGAGCTTTCAATGAATATAAAAAGCTCTATAATATACGCAAGTGTGGTCTTTATATTGATGCTGACAGGAACTATCTGGGCGCATCGCCAGATGGAATCGATGTTAATGGCAATTTTATAATTGAAATTAAATGTCCTAACAAAACTGACAATAAGTGTATTGCTTTGGTAAAAAAGGATTAGATTTAGGTTTGGATTTAAAATTTCAGAAAGCAACCCGCAAAGATTTATTTTTGAATTTAATTTTTGTTTGATGTGTTTCATATGAAGCAAATTCTAGTGGTAGGTATTAAAACTAAAAATCGGATTTGATTTAAGTAAATTCAAAAAATAATTGGATTTAGCTGAATCTTTTTTGGATTTATTTAATGCAATTGTTGTTGTATTTTTTAATAAATTTACTAAAGCAATACACTAAATATTAATGAATTGAAATATATTAAAAATAATACAATTTTTAAGAAACACGTTTACTATGTTCAAATACAAATTCAAATGCATGTTACAAAAATTCATCGTTGTCACTTTATAGTATGGAAAGAAAAAATATTATTTTTAGAAATAGTTCCTTATAATTACGATTTCGTTGCAAAATGTCTTCAAAATTTAGATATCTATTACAATAATATATTTTGCAGAGAATATTTAAATTTTTTTTGGAAGTGATATGAAAAATTAAATTCAATACAGATACTGATGAGATTACATTTTATTTAGTTTTAGAAATTTGATAACTTTAATTTTGTGAATTAAAACTGATATTTCTGTGATATTTGAATTTATGTGATTATTGCCAAATTATTTTTGTTAAATTTTATTTATTTAGGTTTAGTAATTTTTGAAATCATATTTTTTTTTGATTAATTTAATATTTTAATAAGCTTTATTATATTACACGAATATATGTGATGTTAAATGAAATTATAATTATTAATAAAATTTGCGTTATAAATTATTTCATCAATAACAGGCCAAAGATGGTTGGGGACTATTCCACATAAAATCTTTTGTTTTTTTGATAGCCCAATCACTCGTTCAACATGTATCCTCCTGGATGCTAGAACACGCGTCTCTGAAGATTTATTGAAACTTTTTTTCGTTCCAAAATATCGGATATGTCAAATCCTCTATCAGCAAGGATTATGTCGCCTTCACATAAATTTTCTACAAATCCACTATCGATTACTATTTCCTTATCACTTTTTGATCCTCCATATGCCTGCGAACAAAATATCACCAATCCCTTTTCATCAATTGCCACCAAATACTTGAAAGTATGCGTATTCTTATAAGGTGAGAAAATTTCTTTATTTTTGTTTGGATCAGTTGAGGATTTTTGAGTTTTTATTTCAGAACAGTCAATGATAGCGGTGTAAGCATTCTCATTAACATAACGAAGGCTCCAAAAATTAATCGATTTAAAATATCTGAACATTTGTTTTGTCCATAATATAAAGATATTCGAAACCGTAGTTCTTGATATTCCTCGATATAGTTCACTTATTAAAATATAATCAATCGCTAGCTTATATTTAATTAGCGTGAGCACCAACTGGTCTTTGGCGCTCAAATAATCATCAAATATTGTTGATGTTGTTTTAAGGCATCCATAAAATACTTTAAATCTTTCCTTTGTGAAACCAGTAAAATATAAAAATCTTTGGTCGCTCATGAACTCTAACAGCATATTTTGCTCCACTGCAGTTGCCATTTCGTTCACGGTTTGCGTGCTTGCTTCAGAGTACTCCTTTGCAACACAAAAATTAATGGTAGGAGTCATTTCATCTGCAGGCATGGCTATATCATCATAAATTTCGACAGTATGCTCAGGATCTTCCGGAAAAACGATACTCTCCATTTCCGTTGTTGTATGTTGATTCTAACAAAGTAGATTTTAAAAAAAGAATTATTAACAGAACTAAAGGTTAATATGATCACTACCTTTTGAGTCATTTGTTTAAGATGATTTCTTTTCAGTAATCTATTCTTCCTATATTCATTTGCAGGGTCTGGAATTGATTTCAATCGTGTAAGAAATTGGGTTGGAACGGTACCTTTTTTTAGAACCAACTGCAATCCTAAACAAAAATGTTATTTATTAAATCAATTTTTACAGAATACATGTATGATTGAAAATGAATTTACCAGACGTTTTTGAAGGCACATAATCATTAATTTTAAAATGTTTACTGCAAATACGACTTGTCAAACCTAGTTGCTTCGTTATACCACGCACTCTCAATGCCTTTATCCATTTTTTTTTTTAACATTTCGTCTTTAGGAAAAAAATGAAATTTTAATTTACAATTTGGGAATGAAACACTTTTACAACCGGGTAAAAAACATTTAGTAACCATTATCAAGCTTAAAATAAAGCACAAACTAATTTATTCTGGTCATACGCGATGTGAAAAACCGACAAAATGTCAAAATATCACTCCTGCAAAATAAAATGATTCAATTCGATGTTAGTTTTAAATGATTATTTCCGGTTATTTTAATTATTTTTTTTTGTGTTTTATTTTTAATAAAGTTTAAAGTATAATAAATGTATTAATCAAAATTCTAAACTTTTATATTTTAAGACAAAACAAAATTCAACAAGCAAAATATATGTTAATTGTATGAAAATATACGAAAAATCAAAATTTTGTCGCTGACTGCAATGAGTGCCATCTTACATGAAAAATCTCATTCGCACGCTCTATTAACTCCGAATATGTATAATTTTTCTTAACTACCGCTGGTGCGCAAAAAATAAACTTAGTTGTATTATAAAAAATAATGCTCTTCGTCTCCATTATTGTAACGGTACTTTATAAAATATTTCGTTTACCAGAAGAAAAGTAAATTCGTCGTAAAATCGGAAAGTACTTTTTCTCGCTTTATTTGCCTAGTCTCAGTACATTTTTCACTCCAACTCTATTTTATATGAAAAATTGAATTATGCTCCTAAAATTGGTTAAACTTTAAATTTTACTTCTAAGCGGGGTTGAAAAATTTTAACTTCATCGATATGTTAGTCGGTAACTTAAAAATGGAGTTAAATATTATGAACTTATTACACCGGAGTAGTGTACTTGATCGGTTGATCAGGGGCCCATATTCCTCTGGTAAATAAATTCTGTCAATTTTCTCTAAATTTCTCTTGATTACTCCAAACACACGATCACAAGGTAGAAAACTATGGCCTCGAACGGGGAAATACTGATAGATTTTGGTCAGGTTTTTTCAATACAAAAAGCCATTGTCCAGTAGCTGAAAACTAATTAATTATAATTATTTATATAACATGCAACACTTATGTTATTATACTTAACTTAACATGAAGAATCCATCGGCCGGTTTGGAATACCAACAAAAATTGTCCTAATCTGTACTGAAATTATTTATGTTAAATAGAATCACTTAATTCATAATTTTGATTGGCACTCTTACCTGTTGTACACTTACATATAATTAATGCCAAAATATTAATAATAATATTTAATATAATTATTATGAGATTTTTCTCCATTGTAAATTAATTTATTTTCAAATGACACTTCAATTATTGTTATTATTATTTATTGTTGCATTCCGTAGTGGAATTGTAATCAACATTTATATAATTGGTTCATTCTACTTTAATTTTATAGCAACTTAAGCCATGTTTACGTGATTAAGTCATGATCGAAAAACCCATTATTAGGCCATAATTTGTTAGCAACAAACTTAAAACTAAATTCTAAAATTAAATTAAATTGTGAATATAAAACAGGTGTTTGGGAAACGAGCTTTTTATTTATTGAATTTTCCACAAGCATCCGATTAAACTTTCAACTTGGGATCAAAGTGCAAGCTGTTCATTTGGAGCAAATTAGAAATACAAAATTTTCTATTGTTCACGGCTGTACCCCAACAGTAATCATGAAAATTTTGAACCTTGAGATTTTTAGAGATTTATCTGTTTTAAGGTCCCCTGAGTGCAAAAAGTGGGATTCGAAATGGTGTCTGTCTGTCAGTCTGATAGTATGTTAGTCTGTGTACTCTTTACAGCCCAGATGGTTTAACCAATCGAACTGAAAATTCATATTTAATTCAGCATTAAGGTTTTTCATAAATTGGGAGGCCAACCGAAAGTCATTCCCTTTGGCCAGAAAATTTGCAAAAATAAATCACTTTTCAAACGACTCATCAGGCTATAGCGACTGAACTGCTAACTTATTACCCTCGTTTAAAAAAATACAAAAATTAAATAATTGTCATGTTAATTTTCGACTCTGTGATTTTTGGGTTCCTTGAGTCCGAAAAATTGAATTTCGAAGTTTTGTCTGTCGGTCTATATGTATGTCAGTTTGTTGCCCAGATGTTAAACCAATCAAGCTGCAACTTCATGTTTAAACTTTTTTCATCAATTTTGAGGTCCCAGCTCCCAGCTTCCACGAACCAGAAAATTTATTTTGCAAATATCTCAAAAATATACAATTTACAAAAAACATGAATAAAATAATAAAATCTTTAGTTTGCAAGAAATTTGCATAATAATATAAAAAAATTAATTAATAATAAATTTACAAAGTTTCTCAAAATTCGCTGTTCGGTAAAGAAAGTCGTGTGTTGGGCACACCTCAATCTTTTTTCTAGTAAAAATGGTGTGCTATAAAAAATATGTCAAGTTTAAATTTAAAACCTTGAAGTGAAACACGTTGGTTTAGTCGAATTGATGCCATCAAACCTTTAAGGTATCATATATTGTGAAAATTTATCACTCATTGAAATTTCAAATAATAAGGAAGAAGTTAACTTCAAAACACGGCACATTGTTTATCATAAAAAATATTCAATTATCAATTTCTATGTTCCATAGGAATTTGGTAAATTTTTACTAAAAATTAATGTATTTAGCAAATTATTGCAAAGTTCAGCCACTCATATGTAAGCATAAGTTCCTTCGCTAAAGGACATAACCAATTTTTTGACAAAATGTAAAAGCGATAACGAGTTTAAAAAAATTCTTGGTGTTGCAAATAACCTAGCTAATGAATTGAACGTGTAACCTGGTTTTCCTGCTGTTGGTGAGAAAGAACAAGCCGAAAAACTCGAAATTTCAATTATGAAAGCATAGATGAACCGATCTTGGATCCAAAAACGCGTTTTAAAATTAATTTTTATTTTTGCATTCTGGATCAAGCATTAACATCTATTTCCGAAATATGATATGTTTGGATCACAAGCGGCCGTGTACTTAGGCGCGGGCCTGTTCCAGAACTTCGTCTAAAAAATCATTTAGAATCCCATTTATGTCGTCTATTTATTTTAACTCAACCGCAAGCTCTACGCCAAATACAACCCTCAAAACAGCATATAAAAAAATTGGTTAACTGTTCACTACATCCTAATCCAACCCCAACTCAACTCCAACTCAAATTCAACTCAACCCGAAAATTGGCCTCTAACTTAACCTTCAAATAAACTTCAAATTCAATGCCCAATTCAATAATTAAACCAAGCATATATAAAAAAATCGTAAATATTTATATAACCAGGTGTTTTGGGTCAACTCGTATGGCAGGTGCCCCACCCTCTTGACGTACAGTTTCCAAAAGCTTTTCAAATCTCCGTCTTGACCATAGAAATAGGAATGAATAAGGAATTTTCGATTTGAGCTGTTAACCAATTTTTATATATGCTGGTTTGAGGATTGAGTTTGGGATAGACTTAATTTTGAAGACCGAAGTTCTGATCACCTAATGAGGTTTCAGCCCTTTGTATTTTTTTTTTAAAACCCGCGTTTTTTTTTGTTTTTTTCTTTATTGTTTTTGTTATACATTTTTTATTTGAGATATGTCCCACACAGTCTTAAATTCACCTTTCGACATCCCGGTGACATCTATCTATCATCATTGCACTCACAGTTTTTGGTTGCATGCCAACTTTTCTATCGCAAATGGTTGCATGCCCAATTATAAAAGTATGTATTACACTTCTTACACAATGGCTGCTCAGTGGCAAGTGATACATTGATGGAAATGTATTTTATTTGTTTCTGGGACCGCTGAAATGGAAAGTAAAGGATTGTTGACTGGGAAATCTAACAAATTGGTTTTTTTCGTTGTCGTGCTTAATCCCATTGCTACCACCAACTGGCCACGCGAAATACTACTACCGGCTTGCTTGATGTAGAAGCCAACCATTCTGAATTATGCGCTTCGCCAATTCTTCGTCGCACGTATTTAGCCCCAGATGTTCCAAAATCTAAACAAATTTATTAGAAATTTCCAAATAAAGGTAACGGTGATTTTTATGGCCTATTATGTGGATTGTCAAATATTGTGTTTCTTATAGTTCACCAGCTTATTTAGAACTGACCTCAATAGTACTTTCACCCGACTATATAAGTTCAACGTTGGTACCTTTTGGCCCAGTTAAGTCAATTTTTCGTGTTTGTCTCACATAATTAAGGGTTTTTCCTAATTTCTCGGGGTTTTAGGCCAAACTCGTCAGCCCTTCAGTCAACTATTTTAGCAGAAATGGATATACTCGAAATCTGCTATTTTTACAAGCAGGTAATTGTGATGGTGATTTTTCCTGTATTTAATACTGTCCCTTCAATCCGCCAATCTTTTTTACTGATTGCCTTTCGTTATTTACCCCTTTCTAGCCTTAAATGGTAGAATAAATCTCACTGTATCTAAGGATCGTGGTTTGTATAGTGTAACGCAAACATTTAATTTGGTTTGATATCTCCTCTTCACAAGATAAAATAAATGTGCTGGAATGGCCGGCTAAAGGCAACGACCTAACCCGAAGGAAGATCTGGATAAAAAGTATACGTAGTTTGTTCGTCTTAATAAAGTTATTCGAGAAGAGTGGGAAGATTTAAATCCATCGATCTGTAAGCGACATATCGATAGTTTACCAAGACGAATTGCTGAAGTAATTTAAAATAAGGGCGAACCAATGAAATATTAAGGTTGTCAATTATAGCGTCAATAAAAAAGAATTAAAAAGAACTACAAATTGTATTTAATTTTGGATAAAACTGCGAAAAATAGGGTGCCTAATAATTTTGTCTATGGCTGTATATTTGACATTCCATATGATTCAAAAACAATTTTAGTATAGGAGTACAAAGTGGATAAGCGTAAGGCGCAGGAACTTGTTTCGAAGTGAAATTATAGAAACTGGATTTGGCTGTTCGGTACTGTGACACCCAGTAAATCTGTCGTTCGATATGGAAACGATCTTATCTGGAGCTGAAGATTATGGTAAATGATCTATGGAACTTTCAAAAGCTCAAAAATTGCTTAATTGATTTTAATTCGAAATTTTATGAAGATTAAACATTTTAAATTGAAAATGAATGTTATCTGATCTGGGACTTACCGACAGTAATTATGAAGCGTTTCGTTTAAACGATCTTCTCGATCCACAGTATAGTAGGCATATTCTTCCTCCATTGTAATATAATTGGAGATCCTTTATATGCTTATATAGGTAAACGTAATAAAAATGTAAATTCCCAACTTGTCGCGGCACTCATTTATCCAGTATAAACTCGAAATAAAACAAATCTCTCGCTTCATGCTCTACAATGACTCATAAAATTCAAACATCTGTGAAATATCACCGCAATCAGTTGGAAAAAGAATTTAATCATCGCACATTAAAATCTCTTCAATATAAATATACGGCACCAACAAGTACACTTTCTGTTTGTAATAAAATTCAAAAATAAAAAAAAATTTACGGCAACCCCGTTTATCTCTCAATCAAAAAATAAAAACCAACCAAAAAACATAAAATCTCCACATATACACAACCAGACAAGAAGATGTCAACAGATAACCTAACATATTTTATTGTGTATGTCCAAATATAATGACACATTTTTATGGTTCATATAAAACGAAAATTTCCATGAAAATGCGGCAGCAGCACAAATATGCTATAAAAATAGCAGCAATCGCTCAACCCAACAATTTGACCACCCCGCAATCTACATACATGCACATATCGTAAAATAAAAATTCAATTCGCGAAGCATGCAGTATATACGTTTGTATTGTAAATTTATTAGCTTTTCAATTCCAAACAATTTTTCCCACCTCAAACCCACCATATCTGCGTGTCGGTGCGCTTTTTCACTCTTATATACGTTTGGGGATTTTAATTGGAATTATTTTGCCCTGTGCCGTAATACCCCAAAATGCCTTGCTGTTTATATTTGAGATGATGGTGATGAATATACAGGAGAATAAGTCGCGCGTATAGTTTTTATATGTAGCATATTTTAAATCTAATTATAATAAATCAGAATTGCGCAGTCTACTTTTAGTACTCTGCTATTTTCCGACTTTTTTTTTGTTTTTTGTTTGTTTATTTCCCAGTTTTCCCATTTAATTGGTGTGACAAATTCAACCGTTAAAAATTATTATTGTTGACATAGTACATAGACAAGGACAAACCAACAAAAATAACACACAAAGCTTTTATACGCGAGTATATCGTTCGTTCATTCGTTCATTTCGTCTGGAAGGTGGTTGTGTTGTGTGGTGGCAGCGGTGGTGGTAAACAATTTTGTTGGTGAATGATGTAATGCTCGAATCAACAGTCAGTTTTTTATTTTTAATTTCATTGTTGGCGCAATATTCGTGTATAGGTACGATGAATGGAAATTGGATTTTTGGGTTCCCTCGAATTTTGGCACGTGTTTGGGAATATCTTATCCAGCGCACCTATTTGCGAAAAACTAAACTCAAACTCTAATGGATATAAAATATTCTAGAGGTGGGAGATATGTAATTAAATTTAACAAAATGTCATTTCGAAGCAAAAATTATTCAGCAAAAAGCCAATAATATAATTGCAAGAACCAAAAAGACACACAAACAAAAAACTTTTCTTCTATTCCGTTTTATACTATGTATGGGTATTTGTAATAAGGATACATTTCCTGGTATGAGAGGTTTTTTGTGATTTTCATGAAAAATAACAAAAAAAAAAAGTTTTACAGTTTGGATCTTTGGATCAAGAAAAATCTGAAATAAAAAAATAATTTTTGTTTTTTGTTTTTGTACATAAAACTTTGAACTAAAAGTTCAAGTTGGGAAAAAATCCAGAACAAAAAAAAACACAATTCAGCAGCATCACGACAAAGAATTTTTCGTTATACTTCTTCATCAGCGTCATCTTCTTACTTATCCTACATTTTCTTAATGTCTTACATTTCTCTTGTGTTGTGATGTTAAGTAAATAGAAAAGAGTATTGTTGACTGAATTATAGCATCATCATTGGAAATAAGAAAGAAAACTAAACTACAACAACAACAATAACAACACCAACGAGGAGATGAAGAAGTAAATTAAAAAATAAAAATTGATGTCGACGACGAAGAAATGGAAAACGATGAAAATTAATTTAGATTGAGCTTTTTTTTTAGATGGTATGTCGACGATAGAGATTAGCACTTGGTATGTGTGTGTGCGGTTTGTGTTTGTGTGCGTTTTTTTCATCTTGACTTTTGATTTAATTTTAATGACATTAAACTTGATATATTAAGTAGAAAGTTTCGTATTATGTGTGTCTGCGTTTGTATTTCTATTGTATAGAGAGCAACAAACAAGAATAAAAATAATTTAATGAAACTGTCGCGAAGATGTTATGTTTGATAATGATAAGCAACCAATACGAAGAAAATTCTTTGACTTGAATATTTTATTTTTGGCTAAATTCAAATCGACCTTATAGTAATTTATGAGGGTAAATCAGAAATTGTTTATACACCAGCAACATAAACAATTCGCTTAAACTCTCTCATCAAACTTGAAAAGTTGTTCAACAGGTATCTGCTGAAACTGCAGAGATTTTGGTCACAGGTATAACGAGTGCTTGAAAGATTTCAATGAAGTATTTTGTTTTGGTTGTAGAAGAGCTAGCGTTAGAAAACCTAATTGTGATATCTGTCAAAAATTCCCGGCGACAAACTTCCAACCGAACGAACTAAGACCTGGATTCTTCGTTCGGGAAATACCCAATATACACCCAGAAAATAAGAAAAAACACAATATTAAGTCATATCCCTATAAATCAGCCTTCCCCAATACGTCACTGTGCCGAATTCGATCAGCAAAATCAACCATTTTTATTTAAAAATATAACTCATAGGACCCCAGGATTAGGAACAGATTATGTCAGAAAACTAAGTACTAAGAAGACCTGGGCCCTATTGCACCAACTACTTATCACTTATTACTTATCAACTTACCATAAGTTAGTTTTTTTAATAATGATAAGTGATAAGTGTTTCACAAAAAATTGAAAAATCTCACTCACTTATCAATTTAAAAACTTATCAAATTTTGATAATGATAAGTGATAAGCGTTGCTCATCAGAATGTCTATAACTTATCAAATGACAAATTATCAAATTTTTATGATAAGTTGTAATGATGCATGAGCAGGATGGAAGTTGGCTATTTATCATCCGATTAGAATGGAACTCTGCAGGTACAATGAAGGTGGAATTCTAAAATGATTTTTAGATGAAGTTCTGGAATATGGCCATGTATGATGGAACTTGGTTATTTCTCAACCGATTAGGATGAAACTCGTCAGGTACAGTGGAATTGGGATTCCAAAATGATTTATAGATGAAGGTCTGGAATATGGTCAAGATTCATCATGATTGGCCATATACCAGAACTTCCTCTAAAAATCATTTAAGAATTCCATTTCCATCGTGCATGCTCAATTTCATCAAAATCGGATAAGAACCAAGTTCCCTCCTAATTGGCCACATTCCAGAACTTTATCCAAAAATCACCTTAGAATCCCATTTCCATCGCCCATGTCAAATTTTATCACAATCGTGTATCATAATCATCATAGTTTTATAATAATATAAATTGAACAAAAATTCTCATCTTACAATAACAGGGAAAAAAACGTTTTTAACAGACTTCCGTCATGCCACTACAATTTGTTTTGCTCTTATCAATTTATTTGAGTAGTGAAATTTTTCTTATTGATATTTTGGATAATTATCATTCAAATACTCGATTATTGATAAGTTAAAACTTTTGGTGCAACAGAACTATGAAAAACTTATTAAAAACCTCAAACTTATCGCTTATCAAAATATTACTTATCAGTTATCATTAATCATTTCGCGAATTGTTGCATCTTAATTTTGATAAGTGAGTGCTTATCACTTATTATAACTCAATAAAATACTTATCAAATTTCAATTTGGAACAACAGAAAATTATCAAAAATTATGATAAGTTGATAAGTAATAAGTGATAAGTAGTTGGTGCAATAGGGCTCAGATCAAAGGAGTATTGGCAGAAACGAAAAATTATATTAAAAGTTTGTCGCTCGACCATATTAATTTAGAGAACGACCCACGAACGACCCTATACGGTTGTGTCGTTGTGATAATAAATGAAATTCCTGTAACCGGGCTTTTAGACAGTGTGGCCTCTATTAGCATAATTGGTAAGGACGCGCTCAGTTTGATAAAACTTGTAATTTGTGCCTTAAAATGTTTAACTCAGTAATCAAAACCGCTAATGAGACCATTAATAAAATAATCGATTTCGTAGATGGGCCCGTCAAGTATAACGACAAAATGATAATCATAAGACTGAATGTTGTCCCTAATTTACAGGGCGAACTATACTTAGGCATTGATTTTTGGTTTCGGTTTAACTTAGCTCCTAAAGTTGTTATAGTGAATTGTCAGACTTGCCCGTTAACTGTAGTCAACATTTATTAACCACTGAGCAACAACTTAAATTAGAAAAAATCAAACAAAAGTTCTTCTCATTTGAATCACATGGGCTAGGCAGAACCTCGGTCTTAGAGGTCATTGAGGTAGGACAACCCCGCCTATAGAAAATAGATTCTATAACGTTTCTCCTGCTATAAAGGACCTAATGTATACTGAGCTAGATCGGATGATTAATCTAGGGGTTATTGAAGAGAGGAACAGCGGTTGGTGTTCTCCAATTGTACTGGTAATAAAACCTAACGGGAAGTCTAGGCTTTGTTTAGATTCTCGTAAACTGAATCAAGTCACCCAGCGAGACGCTTACCCATTGTCTCTAACGGATACATTGTTGAGCAGATTACTTGAGACGAAATGTATAGCGTATTTCGACCTCAAAGGCGCCTTTTGGTAGGTGCCTTTATCCATATCCTCATGAGACAAAACGGCATTCACAGTGCTTGGAAGACTACTCTACCAGTTCACTGTGATGCCGTTTGGTTTATGTAATGCGGCTCAAACAATGACCTGTCTAATGGATAGGGTCATCCCATACCGGTACCATGATCGGGTGTTCAACTATTTAGATGATTTGCTCATAACCTCAGCATCTCTAGAAGAACATTTTCGTTTGTTAGACATGCGAGAAATTAGACATCTTGGATATCTGGTTGGTGAAGATGGTCTCCGAACCGAGAAGCACAAATCGCGTTTGAAAAGCTGAAGATTTTGTTGTCCACTGCGCCGGTATTAACTAATCCCGGATATACACAACCCTTCTACATACGTTGTGATGCTAACACCGCTGGAGTAGGTGGAGTTTTATATCAAATAGATAATGAGGGTTCCGAAAGACCAATCTTGTTTGTTTCCCAAAAATGGAATGAGGCACAGCACAGCAATATTACAGTGGTACTGAACTTGAATGCGTAGCCGCTTTAGTCAGTATTAAAAAGTTCCATCCTAATATCGAAGGATTTCTCACTTCACCTTAGTGACCGACCATGCATGCCTCAGAAATACTTAAGTGGACAGCTGACTAGGTGGAGCCTTAAGCTACACTCCCACAACTTTGTGATTGAGCACCAACGGGGTTTATTAGATGTGGTTCCGAACGCGTTGCCTAAAGCATTTTGCGATACCGTAGCAGAATTTCAAGAATGTTGGCCATTGTTAGAAACCATAAATCTTGACTCTACGCATTTTCTTGAAAATGAATACGTTGATTTGTTGTCAAAAATTGAGGGACCTGATTCCTGCCTAAATCTCAAAATACACGAGAATCGTTTCTATATTATTAGAATCGAACCAAAGTGTCGAGCTCTCGGATACACCAGTATGGAAATTATGGACCCCAAACATTATGACAGAATCCCTGATAACGCAAGAACATTGTGCTCCAAAAGCTTCACATGGAGGTAGTACTAAAACTCTAGAAGTCGTTGTTACTTTTCCGAGGCATTTCCCGCCTCAGGGAAATGCCTCGGAGCGAGTAAACCGCTAGATAGTAGCGGCGATACGAGCATACGTCAAATCTGATCATCGCACCTGATACGTGCATTTTGCCGAAGTATTAAAATTAAATCCACGACTTGGCCAACCATGCGAATGAGTGAGTATAAATGATTACGCCAAATCGGATGGTTAGGTGAAACTGAAGTGGATTTACGCTGACGTACGGAAAAATGTGTCAATGGCATACACAAAATATTCGCAGCCTTATAACCTTCGCACCCACAAACCAAATTTCGAGCCAAACTCGATAGTATATGTACGGGAGCATCCACAAAGCATCGCAGGTGCGTAAGTTTGCTCCAAGTTGCCCCAAAATTTTGAAAAGTTCGTGTTCGGAAACAAATTGGTCAAGTAAACTTTGAAATTGAGAGCGAAGATGGAAAACTGTTGGGAATTTTTCATGCAAAAGACATTAAGATGTAAGCTGAACCAACATTTTAATCTAATCAGACCTGATTTTTTCTATTTTTAACAAATTTGTTATTGATACGCCCGTAACTGTATATTGCATGTCGTTTTAAACTTTCGTTTTTTCAACGTTCTTTGGATTTTTGTGATTAGCAATCTGTGAAACCCAAATAAAGTTGTGTTGTAACCGACGTTATAGGTAGACTTAACAGACGAGTGAAATAGAGCAAATATATTTTTTTGTATAATACGCCTGAATGTCGCTTAAAGCAAAAAAAAAAACTGTAAAAAAATTTAAGTTGAAACTTTGGGTATTTTTGTACACGGCCGTAAAGAAGAAAAGGAAAAACCGAATGATCCCTCCTGAAATTGTATTTCCAAAAATTTTTTGTTCGATGTTGATAGGTCGAATAGGCGGAAGAGCGAATGTCGAAAGGTCGAAAACCCGAATGTATCGAAAGCCCGAATGTCGAAAAGCAGAATTGGTGAAAAGGCTGACACACATTTGTGGACACACATCTATCAGTAGAAGCGATACAAGCGATAAAAATCCTTTGATCTGTGTCTACAAGGTTGACGAAGCACTTACGAAGCATTAAATCCGCAATTCGCTCCAATACATTCGTTGATGCCATACTGACCCAACCAATTAAGGCAACCACAAAATAACTTGAAACATTTGTGGTAGAACTACATATCAGTAGAAGATATAAGCGATACGATTCATTTGATCTGTTTTTGAAAGGTAGACGAGGCAATTTCAATTATCGTAAATATTAAGAACTTTCCGGAAAACTAAAATTTGATAGACATTTTATAAACTTTAATTTTAATTTGGTCCGACTTTGATAATTGTGTTTCTGGATTTTAGTTTTCTGGATTTTTTTTCTGGATTTTTAGTTTCTGTATTATATTTTTCTAGATACGGTAGCCAACCCAAAAATTTTGAATATATTGTAAATTGTGGTTTTTATAAAAATAAAAATTATAATAATTTCGGCAAATCGGCTTTTCAATATTCGGCATTTCAGTTTTCGGTCTTTCGCCCCTTTCGGCCTTTCGACATTCGGCCTTTCGAC
Organism: Tipula helvola; assembly: GCA_963556165.1. Taxonomy (NCBI): domain Eukaryota; kingdom Metazoa; phylum Arthropoda; class Insecta; order Diptera; family Tipulidae; genus Tipula; species Tipula helvola. The sequence continues at coordinate 103,132,726 of OY744482.1, forward strand.
CCATTCGGCCTTGCGACCCTTTCAGTCTTTCGACATTTGGCCTTTCGAAATTCGGCCTTTCGACATTCGGCCTTTCAACATTCGGCCTTTCGGCCCTATTCGATAAAGAACTCTATTTTTTTGCGGATAACGTGAAAATAATTTGTGATTAGTGTAAAGAAAAAAAAAGGAAAATAAATTGTATCTGCTACTACCTGAATATTTCACTGCGATCTGGAATTTAAACAATTAATTTACAAATAAGGTAATGCCATTATTAAAAAAACAAATATATTGGAGCCGTTCCACGCGGTCGTTTTGCTATTTTTTTCAAGTGCCCGTTATACGTTGAGACGATCGCAGAATAGTGGCCGAATATATTCATACAAAGTACCGTGTTGTTTAGAAGTGTTGTTTAGAAGTGCTCGTACAGATAATCCTAAGATATTCAAGTTAATGTGGAGGATAATAATATTACGCCAACAATCGATATATCAACAACGGTTTCAAATAGAAGACTTCTTATAAACAATTTAAATAATTAAATATTTTGTATTATTAAATAAATCTTTACTAAAATTAATTTTTTTTCATATGGGTCTTAAATATATAGAGTCAACAAAGTATATTTCACAGTTCTTTGTATTTCTTTTGTCACAAATTATAAAAGAGCTAAGTTAAAAATTTCATTTTCTTGAGGGCTTCTCTTGAGTGTCTTTGAGGAAGTGGCTCCAATAATTGTTCATTCACCGCCAGTGATTTTTTTAATATGTGAAATTTATGGAGAATGGAGATAAACCAACGGACATTATTTAAATTAACGGATATTATTTGAATTATATAATTATTAATTAATGCCATCTGTAGTTCTATATTATTACTAAAAAATATTATTTTCTCTTTAATTGTAACTAATGCCATCTAGGGGTGGACATTCCTATTATAAAGAAAACCGAACGCGTTAATTGCTGTCAAGTAAAGAAGATGAAAAAAAAAACGTTTAATCGCAATAGAACCTTTGTACAAACAGGCGGTGTTTTATTTTTCGTTACCTTTAATTGTTTTTACTTTTGTGTCGAAAAGCGCAAACACAGCCTTCATTCTGATCGCAAAGCGTTTTTGAATGGATAATTAATTGAAACATCTAACGGTTGAAGAAATAATGTGGCTTTTTTTTTGTGGAACTATCATCGTTTTTTAGATGGCATCCATAATAGTCCATAATTAGCAAATCACTTTCTCGCCTAAAAATGTCGCATTGTGCCTTATAATAATTTGGGTCATCGCTGCTGAAATACACAAGGTAAAACGATTTTTAGAATGGTCCGTATCTAACCCGTCTACGGTTTATTCTCCCTTAAAATGAAGCACCCGACCGTAAGCCTTTTCAAACTAGCACCGAGTTTCATTCATATTAAAAATCAACAGTTTCGGAATGTTTATCTTTTTCCGGTTCAATAGTGTAATAAAATTTTGAACTTTATCGCGATTTTAGTTACCGAAGAATTGTTTTGTTGCATCTGAAGAGTTATTTTCCTTGATGTAATCTTATTTCTACAGCAGACTCCTCTGATTCATTTATTGCTGCACGAGAAATTATTTGTTGCAAAGGGAGTTCCGATATTATTGCAAATTTTTTTGCTTCCCACCTAAACATGTCGTAGTTGATCACTAATTTATTTTCCCTTTGCTTATTAAACTACTCAATTACTATTGTTTCTATTTCAGGAAATGCTAACTTTCGCCCTGCACCTGTAACTTTTTTTTTTATTTTTGTGTGATTTAGTTAAATCAATTTCGTGACAAACCCATTTCCTTATTTGAGAGCGTTGATACCCAGTACGTTTTTTCAAAGAATTGGGGGAATTCACTACGGTTTGCTCAACCCACAACCTCCAATTTCTCAGACTTTAAAAGCGGAATTATCTTATGTCTTTCGTGTTCCCGACTTCGAAAAGCTATAGTCCAGTGTTTAAAAATGGTCGCAATATATTTTGGTAGCGATAACTAATAGACGTCGCTGTTCCTGTTATCTACTATAAAAAAAATGTTATGAAAAAAATGGTCTAAAATGGATAAACGGCAAGATTTATTGCAGAGTAACAGGTTACACAACCGGGTAGCAGAGTAGCCGCAATACATGTCCATGCAACACTTATCACGTTCTGTTGTCCGCCACGAACTATATATATAATAACATTATATAAAAACGTTTTTCCTATACCACCACTACGCATCACTTAAGCTTCCAAGAATTTTGGAACCAAATTGGTGAAAAAATCGCATTTTACATTGCTTTGAGCAAAGTCCCTCACATAAACTTCCTGATTTACCGATGCGGATCTCTAGGTCTATTTTTTTTTTCATAGAGAGATTTGGCCGCTTCATGATGAAGTTTCGTGATCGCATATTTTCAACGGATAATGAGTGAATAATTCATTGATCGAACCCGGAACCCCCGAAGCTTAAAGGGGTAAACGAGAAAGGGAGCTGTAATTAAGGCATTTTTCAATTTATTCAAAGTCAGTTGCTGCGCTTGATCCCAAATAAGTTTAGTGCCCTTCTTCAACAAGTAAGTTAAAGGATACGATATGGCTGCGTAATTCGGAATGAAACGCCGGTACGTTTTTCACAGTCTTTGGTATCGGAAACTCACTGATCGCTTTGACTTTGTCAAACTTTGTACTTGAAGACTATCATTGCCCACTATATAACCAAGGAAGCGAATGTTTTTTATAGAAACGGGTTTTTTCCAGATTAACCGGTGTTTTTAACAGGTCATCTAAATAAACGAATACTTGATCTTGCAGTTGGTGTTGGAGAGCGTTGCAGAGCTCGAACGGCTTAACGTAAAATTGTTAAATGAACGGTATTGCGAGAGGGCGCAATAAGGATGGGGTGTTGCGGCTTTTTCCTCGTGGTGCTTGATTTTTGTAGATCGATGCTGCTTGGTTCACTCTCTGGATCAATCAATAAAACAATTTATTTGGTAGCTGGAATATTTGGTATTCCGCTACAAAATTACTTTTATTTTATATTTTTAATAATTTTTTAATTTAATTTTAGGTATGTTCTTCACCATTTTCCTTTTTTCACTGCCATTTCTTTTCTTTTTTCTTTTCCTTTTGTTTTTTGCACGAACGCATCGAAACAACCGGGCTACATGGTTTTATTTTTGGCAACAGACGGCAATCAACCCCAGCCATATCATTCGATTTATTTCGGCGTAAAGTTGAGCTTGTATGCCTGGGGAGACAGGATAATACATTTTTGAAATGATTGATATTTTTGAAAATGAAAGAAACATATCGACGGCATGTGCCAGCTCGAGTTCTTCACAGTTCAATACAATGTGACTGTTATTAAGGTTAAAATCAGGAGATTGCTTGAAATATTCTACTTCAGAGATTTGGTTCAATTCTGAATAATTCCCAATAGTCTATTCCAAGATGTAACTTTTGTTTTAATCTGCGGGGATTAAATAAATGCGCATGGAATGCTGAACACCTTTATAGCTGACCTCTACCCAAATATACCCAAATAATCGTTCTAACTGACCACTTGCGGTTTTAACCAATGATGGGGTTCAATGAAAAATTTGTTTCCACTGACAAATGCAATAATGGACAAACTGCGTGCATCAATCCACAGTATTGAATGTTATCAATTAATACGTGGGCATACGGTCGATTATCGGCCTCGTCAGTAACAAACGTTTCCGATATATTGGATCTTCACAATTAACGAGAAGTCCAGTAATTCTTAGCCCGATATTCCTACTTGGATTTGGTATGGTTTGGTATTTTATATTTAGATTTCTATAGGTAAACAGATATGTATTTGGTAATAAGGAAATATCCCACTTATTTTTGACATTATTATAGGTAATTTGGAAAGCTTATAGCTAATGGTGTTGCCTATGGATTGTGCGGATGCCTTATGTGTTGTTTGTCTGAATTCGATTCTTCTTCGAGGATATGCATTCCCAGAACTGTGAAGCCTCGGTCAGGGCCGGCTTTACCCACTAAGCAGATTATGCCTCGCATAGGGGCGCACACAATACTTCTCAGGCTTTCTAAACAAATTCTGCTATTAAAAAAAAATTTTCATTAGAAATTTTGAATTTCAAATCAACTCGATTACACTATGTTAGTTTCATCGAGTTTACAATAACTGAACGAAAACCTAACTCAACTCTGTTTCTATGAACTCCAACTCGTTTTCAAACTACATATATCGAAACATGATAATATTAATTAATAGTTTCAATACTCGTGCTTCCGAAATCGAAAAAATAAAATCCAGGGCTCCCAAAAATTGTATTCAATAATAATGAATTTACAGTTAAGTATTTTGGGTATTATTGTTCAAGGATCTCAGATGTTTCATATCCGTGTCCCGCCAATTAAAATAAAAAAATGTTCTACCAGCCCAAAATATTCTTTCAGCTTCATCCGATTTAGATGTAAAAAAATTCCTATATGCAAAAATTTTAGAATTCCAGAAAATTATTAAGCTGGGTTTTAAAAAGTCATGAGAGGATTTTATATAAGGAACTATTAAAAATTAGATGTATAGCTGAGAAAACTCCGGAACTAAATATTTTAGCTGGACATATGAGTGGAGCAAAACAGATTCCGAAATGACTAAACTATATAGTTAAAGCTAAACATTTTTGAGCTCACAACTATTCTAAATTTGTCAAAATTCATTTTTGCAAGTTTTCTAATTTGAACGCAACACGACCCGAATTTGGTTCGTTTTTAGTTTTTGTGTCAAATTATTTTTACTTAGGTTTAAAACCAAATTTGGATTTAATATATTCTTCTAAAAATTGAGAGAGATCCAAAGATTTTTTTTAGGTTTTTTCTACTACCAATTTTCAACGTAATAAACCATTTTGAAAGCTTTGGCCCTCTTAGAAATTTTATATCCAAAATTTGAAATTTTATTTATGACGAGTTAGTAGTATATAAAATCTTAGCTCAGTAGATGAGAGTAAATCAGTTTTTTTGGTCCTAAATACCTACGGAATAGAAAATTACCAAACTTTTGAATTGTGAGCGGGGAGGGGGGGGGGGCGATAATTAGGTTCCTGGCATAATTTACCGAAAAATTGACTTTTCTAGAACAAAATTAAAGAATAGTTATTCCTACTTCTCTTATAAATTCTAAGTGAGCACATAATTTGCCAAAATGCTCAATTTTTCCATTGTTTATATTAGTAATTTGACGCACAAACTTTGGTTCTTAATTTTTAGAAAACTGACTGACCTCATTATTTTATTGAGGTCTGCATACGCTAGAAATGAATATAAACGTTTAATTTAAATTTTATACGGTCGTTGTGAGTCTTAAACAAAGCTTATCAATAGTTATGATTACATATTGTTTTAAGGAAAAAATTTACATTTTGTGCAAAACTGCCCTACAGCCGAAAAGGCACTTTCGATTCCACGGAAGTTAGTTTTATAGTTAAAAAGTATTGCCAGGCTAACTAAAAAGAATTCCTCGTAATTGTTTACTTAAACAAAACTACTACTCATTTTATAATTCTATACCTTTACAACTTCAAATTGGGACTTAACAATTTCAAAATGGGAAAAAATAAATAATTTTTATTCCAGTTAATTTACAATATATTTATTAAAAATGTATTAATGCAGTTATGAATTAAAAGGTCATATCATTCATATTTATCGCGTCCGGTATAAATTTTGAATATGAGCGACGTGCCGATTACAATTAGGAACAGTAATCTTCGTAGTTATGTTTTCGCGAATTATATGTTCTAGCTGTAGTAGACGGAACTCTGTTTGTGTTAAATTTGATCTACCTTCATCAGCCAGGATTCGCGGTAATTGAATAGTTAAATCACTTTTGACTCCAGATTTTAAGTTTGACTAAACATATTCAATTGCATTTAGCATTGGACTATATGGTGAGAGTCTTAGTAGGTGATTATTAAGAAATTCTTCTTCAAGGAATACTTTCTCAATTGCAGCATGACATGGTGCATTATCAATCACCATTACGATTGAGGTTCTATATATATTTTGAGCATTCCGAAGACAACGACGCATGAATTCTTTTGCTTCTGGTTTCTTAAATGCTCCTCTTCTAATTTCATGATGAATCAAACCCATATTACCTATATACATCCAATTACATGTATATTGGATCCTCGGCTGCCTGCTGTAATGTGAGTGCAACGAGTTCCTTTTTTGGAACGACCTTTGGTTCTCAATATATATAAATTGATATTAGTTTCATCCATGTAGAGTATGGGTGTATTGTTTGATTGATATTCTAAAAGTTTGTGAACGTAATCACATCGTTTTATTTTATTGCTTTCAACGTTTGCTCTTTCTGGCTCTCTTCGAATGTCTTTCAACGTATACAGTAATCCATCTAAGTGTTTTCTCAAACATTCCGTAGAAACAACAATTTGATGATTATTTTGAAATTTATCTCTCAGTTGTTTTAAAGTTATTCTAGGATTTTCCTCAATAAAACTTTCAATAAATACTCGATGTTCATTAGTTATTTTTATTTTCCGCTTACCACCACGTTGTTCTGCGGATATTTGTTGGTTGTTCACCCATCGATAGGCAGTTGATTTCTTTACGCCTAAAGTTTTTACAACTTCTCCAATCCTCGTTTTTATTGTACAATGCACATATTTACTTCCTTACATTATCTGCTTCAACTTTCTTGATGTAAGACATGTTTAGGGATGAATTAATTACGAATGACACTATTAATAAAAAATGCTGTCTTTTATTTTCTAAAGCCGGCTCAAACTTAAAATTGTTATAATACTTGTTGTATAAAATATTTATTCCCATTTTGAAATTGTTTAGTCCCAATTTGAAATTGTAAAGGTATAGTCAACTATGTTGTGTTGAATAGTAAAGGGTTTTATTACCCATACCTCGTGCCTAATTTTTGTCAACTTTCATGATAAATTGATCGGATTAATTAAATTCTCTTTAGGTTTGGTAGGTTTGAAAATTAGAATGACACCAATGACGAATATGACATTTTTATGTGTAAAACCAAAGTAAAGCTCGGTAGTAGAATCCTGGAATTTTCGATTTGGAGTTCTTAACACTAACCTGATATACAATTTAACCAAATTGATATTATTGTCAAATATGACAAGCTGCCATTTGAAATTTCAAATTAAATTAAAGTACGAGTAATTTTTTAATATTACATACTAAATTCGTACATTTTCGATATCCAATTTCTCAAATTTTCATAGACCTAAGTTTCTATAGTTTTTATAGTTTAAAGTTAGCTCCAAAATTTCCGAGAATTTACTTCAGATATCGACCTCTGATTTAAAAATGTTGTTACTTCATAAAAGGACTCAATTTTAACCATAATTTTTTTGTCCCGCAGATCAAGGTTTGCGATTTGAAATTTCTGTTCATGTTCATTGTAGAGTTAGAACTTACCTATCAAAACACTATATACACTATGCACATCACATATCTGACAAAATCCATTAACAGCATAGAAAGCCGTAGCGGTCATTGATAATAGGCAGATTCAGAAATTTGTGTGCGAGGAAATTGTGCGGTTTATTATAGATATTAAGGCAATGTTTTAAAGCTACGCGGCTCTCTAGGGGGCTGCAGCCCACAGTTTAAGAAGCACTGCACTAGAATATTCAAAACCGAAAAAAATCAAAAACTACTTGAGATCAAGTATATCTCAGGAAAGGTTGGTTAGATTATCGAGTATAGCAATTGTAAAAGAAATTGGTGACAAAATCGATTTAAGTCAAATGATTAATGAATTTGCTACTTTAAAGGCAAGAAAAGCTAAATGTTTGTACCTGAATTATACGAGTTTATTATTTATTATTAAATAAATTATTGAATTGTTGAACAATATTTAGGTACTCGCTTAGTTTTTTTGTTTGTTTGTTTTTGCTTTTAAATTTAATAAATTGTCTCCCACCAGTAATGCTTTAAGGTCTCTCTGGTAATTGAAGTAAGTTTTATTTACCATTTAATTTAAAAAAGGGCGCCTTATAAGAATTTGCATAGTGCGCAAAGTGTTCTAGAGCCGGCACTGGCCTCGGTTGTCCGTTTCTGGTCTAGCCGAGATGAACTACAATTATTTTCATCATTATTGGTAACACAAACCCTCTCTAAAGATTCTGGCTCGTAATTGGTCCGCTAGCGTCTTAATAAATCACTGAGTGAATGAATTTTACGAGTCACGCATAAAACATCAACCAAAATGTATTGAGTCGATCCATAAGAGATGTTGAGAGCCTCTGATATCTCTGTAATGCCAACACTACGATTTTTGAGCACAATTTTCTTCACTTTTTCGATGTTATCGTCGTTAACAGAGGTGGATGGACGACTCGCATGAGGCAAGTTTTCTAGACTCCTCAAAACACTTCTGCAACATTTTCAATGATTCCGTAATCCGTACCCGTAATTCCATTGGAAACACAAAATTTCAAGCAAACTCGTTGTTCAACTTTCTTTTTTTTTTCATAGTAAAAATTGCCAGACAAACTTTTCGCGTCGTAAACAAATGGCTGCCAAACTCACACTAATAGACGTATTCTGCGCAAACGTCACAATAATGTCAAAAAAGGTTGTACGAACCTAGAAAAAAAATTACCGATTCGGTTTATGCGTGCGGTTTAAATCGACCAGTCCGGGTCAAATTTGATCAGATATTCAGATGGTATTAATTGCTGCGGTTGATTTGGCCACCGCAGTTGATTTTGGCATTAGATGAGTCTAATCGTAACCATTCAGGACCGTACCATCACAGATGTAAGTTGATTAGTACTTTTAGCAGAAAACCTCTTGTGACACAATCAGTTGGGTTGTGTGATGAGTGTATATGTCTCTAATGATTCTGGAATTGTTCTGAAAATGAAACATAAAATATTTGTCGTTCGATTACCAATGAAGATTTTTCATCTTCGTGTTTGAGATGCTAGCCATATGGAAGGACAATCAATGAAAACAAAGATGTCTGTCCGTTTGCCTCATTTTGGATGGCAGTAGGGCTTGTCCGATTTGGTATTTTTTTCACCAATCTTTTCCTATGGCCAAGGCAGAGAGAGAATTCTGCCAGTTGAATTGACCCACATGGTTATTAGCACATGGTATTACGTTGACAATTTTTTTGTAGTTATGCTAGTTTGATGGGATCGGATCGATTTGCGATTTGTGTGTGAGTTGCGGATTTATTTGGGGTTAAAGTGAGGGCTGATCTAGATTTAGCTTGAATTAATTTCATTTTCGCATGTAGTTGGGCGTTGAGCTTGTTTTTGATTCGTTCATTCAGTTAGCTATTTATTTAGAGGTTGTGTTAAAATTTAACCTGAAAGTTAATTGAGTTTTTATGAGATGAGCTCGACAACTTGATTTAGGAACCATTTTCCTTAATGATCGATATAGGCATTCACGAACTTTATATAAGCAACTTTAAATTGTTTATCTCATGCAAATTTGTTGTCTTGAATATCGATTTGTTGTTTGAAATGATCACCATACGGTTTAGTGATAGAATTTAAGTACAATCAAGAATCCAGTGGGAGCATTCTCTACTTTCGCAATAAAGCTATAAGCAAACAATAGCGAAGCAATTATTTGTTCATTGTCTGCACTATTTGCAATGCTTTAAATAGCTAAATACTTTTTTCTACTAAAACTTCAGACAATTAGAAACCGAAATATTTGGCAATGTTGACTTAATTGTTCTTGTTTCGCCCGAAAGTAGTTTTGATGTTTTTGTCGCCGGCACCTTATACATTTCTGAAGAGATTCAAATGCTACTTGGAGCTAATTTAATTTTGCTTATTGATTAATCTACGTACCACAGGTCGGCATACCGCATGAAACTAAAGCTGTACTGTAAATAAACAGTGGACTGTTTTAAGGCTTATAGTGAAATTCGATAGAACGATTCTCGTTATACCATTGGAGGAGTATGACAACATTGACTCTTTGTCAGATGGCTAAACATTTAGATATAAAAGTTGACAAGGGAAGCCTCATTATTTTATTTGGAGACTAAATAACAGAGTGGTTGGGTGGTTGTAGGCATTTTAATACCAAACTCAAGGACGAGAAGTAGGACAAATATTTCTTACAATTGGAATTTATTACGATTTAGATACTTAGTTGGGTTGTTTCTCTCAGTTGAAGTATTTCTACATTTTTAATAACATACGCAATAAATTTTGGGGAACTGCGAACAGGGGAAAATTAGTAAATCAAATTTGAGGTAATCAAGACTTTTTCCTGGTTAAATAATTTAAAAAAATTTGTAAATTTATTTCAAATTTGCTTCCTTTAATAATTTAATGAAAAAAAAAATTGCAATTAACAATATTCAATTATTCAAATGATGATCTTTGAAGCATATTTATAATGCTTTGAGCTTAATTGCTATTTAAAGCTCCCGACATTTAAATTAGGAAATTTAACACCCAAAACCTTATACACGCATTAATAATTTTCTACAAACAAACAAAAAGAAATTGCTAAATTAAAATATTTCCCGCCTGTGTCACAATTTGAGTAAAAAAAGTTCAATATCTACATTATTTATAGTTATATGAGTGTACTTCATTCAAAAGTTTGTAAAACCTAATCTTCCCACGTGCTTAAATCTACCAAAAATAAAATACTTGAACATTCAGTACGGCACGCGCAATTAAATCATCGTTATTCTCCAAATTTTATGTTCTATATCCGACAAACATACAGCCCGGCATACAAACAATTCCATACCACAAATTTTTTTGTCGACAATAGAAAATCTTTTTAAGTTGAAGCACCCAAAAAGATATAAAACAGCAACAACACCATACAAACAAGACGAATAAGCAAAAGACGACTACGACTTAGCATCTATGTAACTATATATACAGATGTATATATAGAAAAGAAGTACAGATTGAAAAAGACGAAGAATAAGAAGAAGGCTCAGAAGTTGAAGAAAATATATAAAACCCTCAAAACAGCAACAACGAAAATCCAACCCACATTTTCGAATTAAATGTGATTGTGAACATGGTGAAAGTACGTATATGTGTATATACATATCTATATATAGGGAAAACAACAAAACCATAAAAAAGCTCACCGAAAACTTTTTTTTTGTTTTTTTTTGGGTGATGAGAATATTATTTTCCTTTCCGAAGCAGCAGCAGTAGCAGCAACAACAATAACAAAAACAACCCAACACAACAGAAGAAGTATTCGGTTTTTCATCTTATTTGCCATTTGGGAATGGTTAATATTGTGTGATGAGGTTTGAAAAGGATATAAAAATTCAACTTCGAATAAAAACAAAATTTTTTTTTTGTACTTTCCACAAGATAAAAAAGTCATTTTTTGAAAGCTTTTCTCTATTATTTGAGATGAGTTCGGTTTTTTTTTTTTGCGTTTTGGTTTTAATGTATAAAGATATATACACAGCACAGCATCCATAGACATGTAGATATACATAAAAATATATTTTTTTTTCGTTTGGTTTACGATAGAATAAGGAAAAATAAGTAGGGATAGAACCAATTTTCCATTTCTTCTGTGCATGAGATTTTTTTTATTCTTATTGTTTCTCTCGCTCCCATAAATCTATAACTCAAATATAGAAAATAATATTTCAAAGTGGAAAATACCAATTTTTGTGCTTTCCGTTTTTGGTATACGATATACCGTTTGGAAAACTGTATACAGTCTGAAAAAAAGTATAAAGAGGATGTAATTTTCCTTTTTTTCGTTTTTTTTTTTGTAAATCATGTGACTTAACCACAATTTTTGGTTTTGTGCTTTTCTACTGTGAAAAAAGTTTAAATTTTTTTTTTGTTTTTTTTCACTTTGCCATCGTTTATTTGTACTCGTATCTCTTGATTTAAAAATATACAGTGTGGGGGTGGTTGGGTTTGCGACTACATGCATAAATACATGGGAATAAAAACGTTCTTCATCTTTTGTATTTCTGTCTTGTCTTGTTTCGGTTTATGGTTGGGTGGTGACACCAAAGTATAAAAAAGGCATAAAGTAGATTTGTTGTTGTTATTGTAAATATACTTGATGGTGTGAACTTTCTGTTTTTCTTATTTTTCTTTTATGGAAATTATTTCTTCGTTTTTATTGTGGGTAGAATTATGGGAGGGGGGGCATGAAATAAAACGAGTATTACGTACTTTGGAATTATAAAAATTTTCATGAAGATGATGATGATGATGATGGGGGGAGGGGAAAAATTTATATCATGTTAAAATGGGAGAATTTTTATTTGGCACGTGCCAAAAACTTTGTTGCGGCGTAATAACGAAACGATAGTTGGTATTCAGAAAATAAATGAGAATAATTTATAAATAGCTATGTTGAACCTAATGAAATCGTACCAAAAGCTAATACATATAATTTGTATACGTTAAATCAACATTATTTATTCACTACCTTGTATATCAACAAATAAATAGTGATATTCATTCAGTTGTCGTACATGTAACAATAAAAAGATTAAATAAAAGCTCATTCCATATTAAAATAGCATCCGGTCTTTTGTACAATTTTCAAACAACAAAAATTTCCATCCTCAAACCCATATACATACCTACATACACTATTCCCATGCCGGCGATGGACGATTTTATAGTACTTGCTTCCTACCTCGTAAAGCGACACAAAAAAAGCTTTATAACGAAACTAAAAATTATCTATACACAGTAGGTAGAGTATTGAGTAGCAGTACATACAGTTATTAGTACGTATCGTCAAGGGAAAAATCATCACAGAATTTATACGTATAGTCTGGATAATAAGGATGGGCCGAGGGTATAAAATTACCGTACACCATATAACCAAGAAGAAGAAATGACGATGAAGATGTCGAAACGAGAAAAACAGAAATTATATCCAATTTTATTTTGTGTCGATAATTGTATGTTGGTTTGGTTTCTACTTGTCGTTGAGATTTTTCCCCCTATACTCGTCAAAAATGGTTAATATCAAAGTTATTATTGTTTTCTATGTGTATGATCGTTTTGAATTTCAGCCATCTACAACAACAATTGTAACAAAACAAACCTTAACACAAGTTTTCTTCTAGCGTGTAAAAGCTTTTATAAATAAAGTCGCGTTTCCAGTTAAAAGTTTTCATCTAATTACTACGATGGGCGTAAGCTTGTTTCCGACGGCATAAATCGTCAAAAAAGCGTGACATAACAGAGATGTCAGAAATTTGTCGCTTTAAATCGTCAATTCAGTTTCAAACTATAAAGATTAAAAAACGGATGCAATCAAAGCAACCTAGATTATATAAAGCCATAGTCTAAAAAAATGGTTTTATAAGGGAATTAGAAACCAGGAAAAAATTAAAATTTTCAAAGTAAAACCAGAGCCTTCTAGAGTATAGAGCCATAATCATCATGACGTATTTTTTAGAAATTTTTTTTAATTTCAATTTGACCAAAATTCTGTTGTTATGATTTTTTTTTTTATATTTTGGTTTAAATAAATCAATTATTACAAGAAAATGAAAACGATTTACCTAAACGACATTCATATAGATATGTTGAAATTCAAACATTTATAAAAATATTTCAAGAATCATAATTAAGAATTTGAAACGTTTTCATTTAAAAATTTGTATTATAATACATATAAAAGTGATTTACCACATGGTTATGCGTTTTCCGGTGAAAAGTTTGGTTTTATCGTCTTTTCTAATTCCGTTATAAAAGCTTCGTTTTTTATATAATGACTTAGTATAATCAGAACAATCTTGATATGAATAGAGCCGACATGTGAAAAATGAACTTAAAATAAGATATTTTCATAGAGTTTGTATGAAAAAACGCGATTACGATTGACGATTAAACATGAATTAAAACTTAAACCCAGTTAAATAATTTTTTCTGATATCGCTTACAAACAACTCAATGTCTTACCAGTGACGGATTAAGGTCGATTGAGGCTCCGGGCGCAGAAGTAAAAAATAGGCCCCTTAAAAACTAAAGGGAGACAGGAAAATAAAAATACGTGTTAACGATATTTTTAAATAAATTATAGTTATTTAAGCAACCTGGGTGTTGATTCTCTAAAAAATAATTTAGGGTTCTATCATACGAAGCGCGTCGCGTCGGCATCAAATTTCAATACACGTTTTTTTGCTTATGTAGTGATATGAAATTTTTACTTGAACAAAAATAAAATTATTATTCATAAAACAATTTACAAACTTAATATTTTTATTAGAAAAATAATAATTTTAAGAAATGTATCGAATGAAGTTGTATCTGCAGCTGCGAAATTATGTTCCACACCCAGCGGCAAAAAAAAATCGCTCTTCATCGCGAAAATTTTAAATTTAAATAAAACAATCGAGTTATTTCGCATCGCACAACATTTTGTTTGTTTGTAGCATAATATTTTCAAAATAATGGGCGCATCTAGCACACGTAGAGTCTTTATTTGGGATAGTCTAAAATGTAGACTAATCTCATTTGTAGACTCTACGTGTGCTGGATGTAAATATCTACGTGTCTAGTTTGGTTCTTGTCTTGGATAATTTGTTGAAATATGTAAAACATACTATCGTAAATATAATAATCTTCAGAATGCGTTGAATACTGTTGATCAGCCTCCATGTTTATTTCTGGTTTATAAATAAACTGGGTGCATCTAGCACACGTAGAGTCCACCGAAAATATGAGCTAGTAATACAAATGTAAAAAAAATCCAAGTCTCGAACCAAAATAATCTACATAAAAATGTAGACAACAATTTTTAGTCTCACTAAAACTCGTAGAGTCTACATATTTTTACTGAGATTTTTTGCATCCAGCACATGTAGACTTGTGGAGTCTACATATTTTCGGTAGACTCTACGTGTGCTGGATGCGCCCAATGAAAATGTCAAATATTAATCAATTCAATATAATATTTGGGTGAATAATCAAAGCTTACTGCGACAATTTTCTTCAAATCTGGGTACGAAGCTTTTTTTTTTGCCGATAGAGCACACAGTATAATCATCAATAAAAGTAATCGCACCGCGCTTGGTGTGATAGAACCTTTAATGTGTAAACGTGAAAACTTGTAAAAAGCAAAGCTTACTTTAATGACTTCGCAATTTTTTGATTTTGCTGCTACTCAAATAATAAAGAAAAATCCAAAGTCATAAAAGTAGGCTTTGCTTTTTACAAGTTTTCACGTTTACACATTATCTTATTTTTTAGAGAACCAGCACCCTGGGCACAGTTAGGAAATGCTTCATTTTGTGTAACAAGTGGAATATTTGTGAAACGAGTGAAGAGAGCTACGCAAAATCACACAAGTTGAAAAAAATGATATTTCCTAGCGTATTACATACAAGATTTTGTTCTTATCTATATATGTATACACACAAAAAAATAAAAGGTCACCACAACACCGAATCGGTGTTACATAGTGTCCCACCGATCGGATATTTATAATTTGAATCCAATCGGATATTATAATAAAAATGGCATAAAATACATTTGGATAAAAACTTTTACACCGCATAAAACCCAAACAGGAACATTCATCTTTAGGAAAACACCTAGAGGTGCATTTTATTAAATCCAAAAGGAGTTTTTATAAAAATTTATCTTTTCGGATAGATAAAAATATTTATCCTTTGATGCGTATTTAATTTTATAAAATATATTCAGTTGGCGAAAAATAAAATACTTTTTCGGATAAAAAACCAATTAACACCGCACATTTTTTGAGTGTATGGTTTTTATCCCATTGGTATTTTATTTTAATGTATATGATTTTAATATGTTCCGAAGATTGTAAGAGAATTGAATCTTCTCATCAGGCCGCTGCGACTAGACTGATTGTATCACAATTTAAATTCTATTATACAGAAGGAATATGCAGGTTGCCTTAGCGAATTTAACTAATACAGCCAAATTCTCTTACAATTTTACTTTTTCACAAAAACTCCAAACGGTGTAAATATTTACTCCGATAGAACGAAAATAATCTCTGGGAAGTACCTTTTAAAAAAATCCGCTGTTGACAACTTTTGAGTTTACTCCGAAGGGTGCAAAATTATACTGTTCGATCGGATAAAATACCATTCAGACTGCAAAATTTTTTTGTGTGTATAAAAATGAATTCCTGTTTGTCTGTTCCGAATGGGCGCCTCAGCCGCTCAACCGATCGCCATGAAATTTTTACCATGTACAAGTTGCATATCCAGAACCAACCTTACGATGTTTTGGAAGGGGCTGGACCCCGGGGTCTAGGGGCTGCGGTACAAATTTTTTCGAAAATTTTAATTTTCTTTAAATTTTTCCACGAAAATGAGTTTATGGGGCTGGTTATATGAAATTACTGACATGTTCGAATCCGAGGCCCAGCCCTGGATCAAAAATTAATTTTTACATGTATAGATACAAATATTTGATTATTTCAAAATTACTTCTCAGTCGCTCAACCGATCGCCATGAAATGTTTACCATGCAAATGTTGTATGTTCAGGACCAATCTTACGATATTGTGAAAAAGGCTGGACCCCGGGGTCTAGGGGCCATGGTACAAATTTTTTCAAAAATTTAAATTTTTTTACGAGAATGAGTTTTGGAAAGGGGTTATATGAAATAAGAGACATGTTCGAATTCGGGGGGTCCGCCCCTGGATCAAAAATTCATTTAAAGATACAATTATGTGATTGTTCTGAAATAATGCCTTAGCGGCTTTACCGATCGCCATGAAATTTTTACCATGTATATGTTGCATGTTTTGGACCAAGCACACGATACTTTTGAAGGGGCTGGACCCCGGGGTCTAGGGGCTGTGGTACAAATTGTTTCTCAAATTTCAATTTTTTTAAGATTTTTTTGACGGGAATGACTTTAGGAAAGGGGTTATATGAAATTAGTGACATGCTCCAATCCGGAAGTCTGCCCTGGATCAAGAATTCATTTTTACATGTATAGATACAATTATTTAAATGTTCTTTAAAGGATATCTAGCGTGCGATTGTTATACAAAAATCATACCTCTACTATAATTGATTTAATTATTCAAATTTATTTTACTAATTTAAATTTAAGACAATCTGTCATCACTTTAACTGAAGACAAATCTCTTAACACTTATATTATCCATAGTAATAATCCATTTTTACTGGTTTGACATGTACTGTTTAGTGATATCCTATTTATCATATCCTGTTTTGAAATGTACCATAGTCAGCGAGTTCTAATTTCCACATAACTTCAGAAATAATTATGATAACATTCTATTTTAATCCACTATTGCAACCGGCGGCTTTTAATGAAAATAGTAGTTTCATACTAAACGCCAATAGTTTATTACTTAAATAATCAATGATTGTTTCATAAAATCAATTCTAGGAAAGGTACTAAAAAATATTGTACGTATAAACTAATTTACTTTGAAAAGTACTACTTAGCGTTTTATATTTGAAAATAGCATCTTCTACAAGAAAAATCCTTGGATTCAAATTATTGTACGTGTAAAATTGCCTTAGTTTGAAAAAACTTCTTTTGTTTTTCGAAATGTCATTTTCAACCACAGTTCGCGGTAAAACGTATCGAAGTGGACGTAGTTTTAATCGTTTTGAATAAATTAATATTAATTTGTGTTTCGGATGCCGTTGTTCTCGATTAGTTAGCTATATTGCAATAAAATAATTGTTGGTGATTATTTTCCAGGTATTAAATATTATTTCAAGTGAATATACATTCTTATTAGATTTAAGTTTTCAGTTTATAAACGTGTTAATCTATGATTACTTTTTGATTGTAGATAACATTTGATTTTGCCTAAAAAAAATTCCGTAAAGACATTTTCAAACACAGTTCGCGGTGAAACGTATCGAAGGGAACATTAAAATCGTTTTGATAAATTAATACTAATTTCTGTTTTGAATGCCCGTCATTCCTGATTAATTAGCTACACGTTTCATTTTTGCTTAAAAATGCCACCGAAAAAAAGATCAATTGGGCAGGTAACTGCAAAGTCGAAGAAGATTAGAGCCGCAAGGGTGGCTGAATCAAGCGAACAGCGTGAAGGACGACTTGAAAATGATCGAAGCAGTACGTCTTCTTCTAGAGCTAATGAAACAACTGAATAGTGTGAAACAATACTTGCAAACGTTCGAAGCAGTACATCTTCTTCTAGAGCTAATGAAACAACTAAACAGCGCGAAACACGTGAGGCCCGGCTGGAAGTCGATCGGTTACGATATGAACGATTAATAGAAACTTTTAGAGGTAATTTAAAGTTAGCAGCATTCAATTACGAGAAAGACTATGATTACAATGTTTCAATTGAGCAAATGGAAAACATTTGTTTGTATTGTCATGCTTTAAAGTTTCACAATGAATCGCCTGGAATGTGTTATTCAAATGGAATAGTGAATTTGCCTCCTCTGGATGATCCAACTGAACCTCTTCTAGCTTACGTCTCCGAAACTACTGAGTTATCCAGACATTTTCTACAAAATATTCGAAAATACAACTCATGCTTTCAAATGACATCCTCACAACCATCCTCACAAACAGGATGTCCAATAATAACATTACAAAATTTCGCCTGGATGCATTGACGGAGGCACCCGTTACTGAATACAGCTACTTATAATTTTCTTTTCATATGTGATTGCAACTACAGCGATGTAAAGAGAGAATTCTTGCATAACAATCAAGGTATTTGAATTATATACCTCCCGTGCAACGCCGGGTAACTCAGCTAGTTTTATTATAAACGGTAAATTCCAAATTATTTTTAAAATTTTTTTGACTAGAATTGAAATTAATATTTCCTCACTAGCTAGCTTTGAATATTCCTCATTTCCTAACTAAGTAGTTATGAAAATATGCCGTTTCACAACCTGCTACGATTTTGAAAAGTCGTATTTTTGTAACAAAATTGGAAAATAGTACATTGTGTCATTACTTTGGGTTTCCACTTGGGATGCCTTTGCGAATAATCGCAATCTGTTTTAAATTTTTTCACACGGATAGTATACATTGAAAAAAAATACATGTCGGTATGTAAATTTGTTGTAGTCATGCCTACATCTTTTTCCATTGCAAATTTTGCATTTACAAAAAAAAATAAAAATTTCCCTTATTTTGTTTAGGAACATTTTCAATCCTGCGATAAACAAAGCAAGCTGAAATATTTTTGCTATGTGAATACTTCATTGTTTTTATTATATTTTTTATTGACGTCTAGAAATGTCTAAATTGACAAAATTATTTGGTAATACAAATACAAAATTTTTCTAACACAGTGACATGAATCATAAAATTTCAATTTGCGAATATTCGCAAAGCATGGAAGTGGAAACTATAGGTTAGGATTAAAAGTGATACTTTGTTTGACAAGCAATTGAATCGTTTATTCGAGAAAGTGCTCATGTCCACTTTTTCAAATTATTCAGGAAATAAAAAAAACTATGTATTGTCAACAAAAATAAGTTTAGGAAGGAATTTGAGTTCGTTGATGAAAATGTGAGTCGCTATGAAGTGTTAAGCTGAATTTCAAGGTTATTTGTCAATTATTTCAGTTTTTATGCTCATTTTTAAAGCATGGACATGAGCCCTTTCTAGAATAAACGAATCGTTTATTCGAGAAAGGGCTCATGTCCACTTTTTCAAATTTGTAATTTAGGGCTTTTTGCAAGTCACATAATATTTTTAATATTTATTACGTTTACAGTATCAAATGCTCTTTGAGAAGGTTCTGGAATATGGCCATGAAGTTCTGGAATATGGCCATGTATGATGGAACTTGGCTATTTCTCAACCGATTAGGATGAAACTCGAAAGGTACAATGAAAATGGGATTCTAAAATGATTTTTAGATGAAGTTCTGGAATATGGCCATGTATGATGGAACTTGGCTATTTATCAATTGATTAGGATGAAACTCGAGAGGTACAATGAAAATGGGATTCTAAAATGATTTTTAGACGAAGTTCTGGAATATGGCCAAGTAGGATGGAACTTCATTATTTCTCAACCGATTAGGATGAAATTTGAAAGGTACAAGGAGAATTGAGATTTAAAAATGATTTATAGATGTAGGTCTGGAATATGGTCAAGTTTCATAATATTTGACCATATTCCAGAACTTCCTCTAAAAATCATTTTAGAATCCCATTTCCATTGTACATGCTCAATTTCATCAAAATTAGATAAGAACTGGGCAAGTTCCTTTCTAATTGGCCATATTCCAGAACTTCCTCTAAAAATCATTTAAGAATCCCATTTCCATCGTACATGCTCAATTTAATCAAAACCGGTTAATAAATGGCTAAGTTCCTTCCTAATTGGCCATATACCAGAACCTCCTCTAAAAATCATTTACGAGTCCCATTTCCATTGTGCATGCTCAATTTCATCAAAATCGGATAAGAAATGGCCAAGTTCCTTCCTAACTGGCCATATTCCAGAACTTTATCTAAAAACCATTTTAGAAACCCATTTCCACCGCCCACGTCAAATTTCATCAAAATCGGTCAAGAAACAGGTAAGTTTCACTTTAATTGGCCACTTTTTAATCTTGTATCACAATCATAGTTTTATAATAATAAATATTGAACAGAAGTTCTCATCTTACCAGTAACAGTTAAAATGTTTTTAACAGACCCGTTATGCCGGTATAATTTGTAGCTCTTATCAATTTTTTTGAGTAGTGAAATTTTTCTTATTGATATTTTGGATAATTATCAATAAATGGAGTCGATTATTGATAAGTTAAAACTTTTGGTGCAACAGAACTACGAAAAACTTATCAAAAACCTCAAACTTGTCGCTTATCAAAATATTACTTATCATTTATCATTTCGCGAATTGGTGCAACATAATTTTGATAAGTGAGTGCTTATTACTTAATATAACTCAATAAAATACTTATCAAATTTAAATTTAGTGCAACAGAAAATTATCAAAAATTATGATAAGTTGATAAGTAATAAGTGATAAGTAGTTGTTGCAATAGGGCCCAGGGCATTACTCTTAAAAAAACCGATATGCATTATGGCACTAAATAGAATAATTAGCGAAACTGAGTTTACTCAAAACTAACACAAATGTTTATACAAGCCTTGCTGCCTCTACACATAGGATATATTGCGGTAGATTAGTTTAGTGGTTTGTCGCTATATACTACTGTGACCAAAACGTAAAGCCAGTTTTTATTTATTTCAAAAAATATTTATTTATTCTTCTGTATTTCGTCGCCTTCAAAGTAATCCCCTCCCGACACAATACACTTATGCTAACGTATTTTCGAATTTTCGAAACAAGAATTAAAGTCGCCTTCCGGGATAGCCTTCAAAGCGCGTAGCGATTCACGTTTTATATCTTCTATCGTCTCAAAATGATTTCCCGCAGTAGTCGTTGTCGTCGGTAGAGTTTCGGGAATAGCCAGAAGTCACACGGTGCTAAATCAGACAAATACGGAGGTTGTGGAACGATATGGATCGAATTTTTGGCGAAAAAGTCACAAGAACGAGCGCAGTGTGAGAAGGTGCAATATCGTGGTGCAAATACCAAGAATTGTCTGCTCACAATTCTGACCTCTTCTTGCGAACAGCGTAACGCAAACGACGCATAACCCTCAAATAATACTCTTTGTTGACGGTTTGGCCGGGTGGAAGGAATTCTGAATGGACAACACCACGATAATCGATGAAAACTGTCAACATGACCTTAAACTCTTTCACGGCCTTCTTTGAACTGCTTATACCACTTGTAAACATTCCTTTCCGACAAATCATGGTCCCCGAGAGCTTTCTGCAACATTCTTAACGTTTCTGCACCCGAAATTTCATTTCGCAAACAAAATTTAATGCAACTTTTCTTTGCTCATTATAATTAGAAATTGTAAAAATCCGAATGCACTTTTAGCGTCGTACAAAACCAAGCGTAAAACAAAAACTGAAGAATGTTTTGAAATAAAATTTGTCGCAGATGTATATCACAATACTGCACAGTAGTATAAGCATGTTATAAAATAAACGAAAAAGTAAAAACACAACAGTATTTTACTTTTTAAATATTAGTTTAGTATTTAAAGAGCACATGTCCTGGACATGAGCCCTTTCTAGAATAAATGGCTTTTTTTTGCAAGGTAGGTGCTGTTCCATTAACCATATGGTAATGTCGTCTTGCCATAAAACGTATATACCTGTCTGTGATACAAAACCGTCATAATACTAATTTTGACAAAAAGTGGACATGAGCCCTTTCTCGAATAAACGATTCAATTATATTTGCATGTGAGGCGAAGCGCAGCGCAGCCGAGCAAGTGCGACGATTTTGAGTCAAATAAAGCCACTTTTAATACGAATAACACATCCACCGAAGAAAATTCATTGCATACACTAATTTATTATAAGCAAAATTACACGGATTTAAAATTTCAAGATTGAAAATTGTATTGAAACATTTTGTATAGCTAAGGAGGCCTTGACTTTTTTCGTTTGTGTATTTTACCAAGTTATGACGTGTTAACACTGCGATAAATACATGGAGACGACATGCAAAATGTTTATCATAGTAAACACTTCAACAGCAAAACCGAATGGTACAAGTTTTTTTTCTAGTTGTACCGTTCATTTTATATATGCACGACACTCTAAAAAGCTAATTCCGAAAAAGAGACGTACTAGATTCGAAAATAACTTTGGGAATATTAAACTTGCGCTAAACTCATTAGACACAAAGATTTTGAGGCTGATTAACTAATTGTAGCATTATTTGAACTATTCACACATTGCACTACTTATCTTCGGAAAATGTTTAAATTATTTCTTGCTATTTTTCCTTGAAATTTTCAATACACATCTGGAAAAAAATAAAAACAAAAACAAAACTTGTGAAACGTCAAAGTTTCGAAAATAAACAAACCTGTTTATTAATCATTTGTAATAATAAAAATGTGAAAGGACAATTTAGTATACATATTAAACAAATAAAATTTGTGTTTTTGGTAAGGACAATTTTTGAGTTCTTTGATAGCTAAAAATAATCAGCCGGCCTAGTTGTTGCCTTAAGTGAGTGGTATTCGCATCATTTTGTCCAAAAATTTTCCAAAAAAAAACAAAAAAAACAACGTCTTTATTGACTCGAAGGTCAGCCTACTATGTAATTATAACGGTACGAAGGTTAGGTTTATATGATTTAATTTCCGAAAATTCGAAACCAATTCAAGACAAGGAAAATAAACACTTTTTTAAGAAATATTTTATTCGATTCATGATAGATGGCGCTGTAATTGACGATATTCAAATTTTTTCGATTTCTCCTACTGAGAACCTACGCAAACGATTCTGCAATACGTCTGCAATAAAAATACCATGGTTACCAATTAATTTACTATTTTTTTATCTTAATTTTTAATGTGCACAAATAATTATGAATACAATTAAATCATCTGTATTTTTTCCTATAGAATTAAAATTAACAAATTTTTTTTTTTGTTGATTTATACAGCAAAATAATTAAGGTAACTAAATAAAAATTATTAGCTTCAAAAAGATTTGTAGCGGCTCATTCATTAATTCTCCGCCACAATGTATGTATATATTGGCGTCCGAGCACACCCAATCACCACGACAACGTTTTCACGCCGCTCAACGTTGTCATCGCATCACTCGCCATACTCTATATAATAAATATCTCTAGTACATTGGGTTGATTTCCTCTAACACAATCTGCTGCACCAATCACAGCATGGCAATTAATAAACAATACAATAGAACTTTTATCTCTTCCATTTGAAGTGACAAAATAACATAAAATAAACATTAGTCTGCTCTCAAATCTCAATGCGGTGACATGCCGCCCACATCGCGCGGTGATTAAAAACAAGCAAGAAATGGTGGTGGAAAATAATAAATAATATAATTGTGTATTCTAATTAAATAAATAAATTAAATTAAAATAAATATAATTAAAATATTTTAAAATAAATTAGTTAAAAATTAATAAATAAAATTGTATTATATATTCGTGAGTTATACAATTCTAAAGATTTTTATTTATATCAATTTTAAAGAAGTTTGTGTGGCGTTGCTTAAAAAATGTATACTGCACAAATACATATGAATATGATAGTACACACAAAACCAACAAAAATGTCTATATTGTTGTTGGTTTTGATACACAGCATTTCAATAATATGAAACGTGTTAGAGTAGCATAAAACATGACACGTGTACAAAACCAAGACAAATGTTTATTATTGTTTGGTTTCGTTTCTATTGTATTAATGGTTCATCTCGCATATATTTAGGCGACTACTAACGTTTTATCCTAAGTGTTTACTAACGATCGACGCGACGTCTTGAACTTCACCGGTGAAACATTTGGATTCCCAAAAATATCCTTCTGTTTCGCGTACATCCTTAATTGAGGATTGACCCTTAAGTGTAGCAAACGCAAAAAAATGTTTTATACCTTCAAAGACCTGTTAAAAAATATCAAAGCAATTCAATAACAAACGGATTTTTTAACTAGTGTCGATTTATCTGATTCCTTTTGGCAGCTTCCCCTAGAAGAAGCTTCAAAAGAAAAGACAGCTTTTTCTATCTCATCTAGGGGGCATTTCCAATTTAAGGTCATGCCGTTTGGTTTGCATAATGCTCTGCAAACTTAGGCCCGAGCCTCAATCTTGAGATTCAAATTTTTGTATATTAAGATGATATCGTCGTTATAGAATAAAAAGTAATCATCTACATTTTTTTCAAAATTGAGATTTTTATATTTTCTTAGACTATTTTTCATTACTTAACAAATACTGAAAACAAAATTTGTCTATACTTATTAATTACTGAGAATTTTTTTTAAAAAGTCACTAACTACAATTTTGCAAGAAAAATTAAGAAGAAAAAATCACCATCTACATACATACATGCATAATATCAGAATCAATGCCCCCTATACTGGCCGTCATGTGAAAGGAAAAATAAATAATGACGTCAGCAAAAATAGAAACGTATAAAAATATACAGTGTCAATAGTGTTATGTTCTGTGGTATTTGGTTGTGAAGACATTTTATGTTTAACAAAATTAAAACAATATAATAAATTTTTTATATACTTATATTTACAAGAGGAAAAGCAATATGGATGTAGTATTATTTATTTATATAAAAAAACGACCTAAGCACAAGGCTTTTTTAACATTTAAAAAAAAATAATTTTAAATTAATAAGTGAAACAATTCTTAAATTTGGGTGTACATCCATCATGCATAAAAACCTCTGAAATATTTCATCACAATTGTATAATAAATTACATTTATCTCAATTTATAATTACATAACAAATTCTATAGATTATAATTTATAATAGACTAATAAAATAATATTAAAAAGATCGAGTACACAGAATGTATCACATTTTAATTCATTTGCATTATCAAAATATATTTTAAATAAAAACTTTAAAAATAATTATATAAAATAAGTTTCAAAGTTTTAACATAATTTATCTACATATAATGAACAAACTACTGTAATTTAAATAATTCATTATATTCATTGCAAAATAAATATCACAGGAAACTAAGTCTATTGTGTCAATGTTTTTAATTTTCTGTTTTTCGTCTGAATTTTTGGTTTTGTGAGAGCGTGAATTGCACTATTTATATTTTTTGTGTAATTGTTCAGCAAAATATTGCACCAAACTACCACAGATTTTTCTGCTAAGCTTAAAAAGTCACTGGAACAATTACACTTTCCGAGGGTTAATTGATCGGTTTCTAATTTTTCCAAAATAACATATTTTAAAAATGGTTTTTGATTAATTAATTTAAGAAAATCTTTTTCGAACGGTTCGGTTATAATGGTTTCAAACACTTTGAAAGCGGAAACTGCAATATTCAAAGAAAATTGCGAAGGATATTTTAAACCGCCGCGATTCAAATTTTGGATATATTCCGTGTTACTTGTTACGTCCAAATCCTTCGCAGTAAGTAGCTTTTGAGTACAATCAGTGCAATTTACCTTCTCACTCACCTTGCGTCCCACGTAACCGGACACGAAATCCATATTATCGCAGCATTCCAGAATTTTTTCTGCTAAGATGAAGTCCACCGGTGATGATGAATCCGATTCGTCAGGTCTGAAATTATCAAAAATATTTTTTAAAGCGACGCTGCCCTTAGAATGCGATTTCAACTTCAAAATGCTAGTAATTTTTAACTTTCTTTCAGATTCAATTATTTGCTGAACTGAAATATTATAATTAGTACCCGACATCCGACGATACTTTCCGAAACGAGCTTCAAGAGGATCGGTTTGAAATTTTCCTAATAAAATGAACTTAAATTGAAGATCGGTAAATAAATATTTTATTAATAAAATCATAGCAGTTGTTGTTTGAAGAAGCGCGGAGTAAGTTTCGTTGCACAAAGTAGACGAATGTGTCAAAGTATCACAATCCCAATGTTGAAGCCACACTGCGAAATCAACCAAGAATTTATAATTAATTTGATGAAAACTGAATATGGGTTTTGAAAATTCGTCTAGCTTTTGGTATCCTTTGGTGCAGTTTTTTACGTTAACGACATTCCACCATCTTCTAATAATGAAAATAAAATGGGTGTACCTGGACATAAAGGTAAAACACCGTTTTGGAACAGTTCTAAGGCTGTAATATTTTTTTCATCAAAAATTTTTAACGCAAGATTGACGTTCTGCTTTTCTAAGGAAGAGGGATATAAAACTTTATGAGACAAAGCAGGAGCGTGTTTCAACGAAAGCTTGGCTTCGTGATCATGCACTAACTCAAGATCTTTAATGGTTGCTTTATAATTTTGATCGGTTAAATCAAAATTGGGAAACAAGAAAGTTTTAGCTTTAAGCCAATTGTTTCTGATACATTTTAGCAGATGTACAGAATCAAAAAGTAGGAAAATTTTTTTAGTAGGACTGAAATCTGGATGAAAATATGGTTGGAATTCCTTACTCCCGGACAATTTCTTAAAAAGTTTTCTATTAATTTGGTTATTGTCTGTTATGATGGATACCACTTCATAACCCGATTCATTTAGTAAGTTTAAAATATTAATTATAGCATCATATAAAAAGTTGCTATCTTGGGCTTTAACCGGATAGAGACCAACAACATCTTTATTGTGAGAGTAAAGCGAGGTAATCATTGCAGTTTGGACAGTATTTGCGGGAACAATTTCGGAATTGGATGATTTTGAAGCATTTTCAGCAATTCCTTCTATTTTATTGGCTTTATAAGTTACGGCCTGTTTAACATAAATCTCATCTAATAAAAGATTAATATATTTATTAGAATCACCAGACTGTTTAAGTTTTTCTTTTAAATAATTTACGTTACTACTTCCCGTTTTAGGACCTCCTATGTTAAATGATTTTAAATAATTAGGATGTGGTAAAATTAATGTATTTGAATCGCGAATGTATTTATAAGCTGCGGGGAAAGTATAAAGGAAAAGTGCCGAAAGAATTAAACTATCTGGTGAATAGGAGCGCCCTTTCGATACGATCAAGTTAAATTGGACTTGAAAAAAAGCTAATTGTTTTTGTTTTTCAGGACTAATTTGGTTAATTTTTATTAATAAATCTAAATCAGCGGTTATGGTTTGCACAATATCTACGTCGGTTACCAAGTTTTCAGCGTTATCTAAATGACTAATAAGATTTTCTAATTTTGAAAATAAATCTAATTTTAAATCTTTTCCGAGTAAAAAGCTAAATTTTGAAACTTTAATTTCGCGATTTTGATTAAAAATTTTAAAAGTTCAAATCAGAATCAACAAAAAAAGAACAAATTAGTCCTGGAACAAGCCCTAAGGTATCTATAGATAGCTTGTAAAACAATAATTTCGAAGTTGAATTATCTAAATACCAATTTTTTAGATTATACTTATCTTTATTTTGCAGTATATCGTTCAGTTTTTCGATTTTATCGCTCAACAGCCAGTTGGCGACTTCGAGATTGTGGCGATGTTCAATTAATTTGCGCCTCTTGCTGAGACTGGAGCGAAATTTTATTAATTTCGACCGATACGATGGCTGTTCGCTGAAGATGGTTGGTAATGCATCACTTCTCAGTTTCCAGTGGTCTCGAGGAACTCTTAAAATTTCTCCTTTAATAAATTGTATTTTAATTATTTAAGTGTTTTTCAATTTAAAAAAATTATACCTTACCGTTATCTCGTTTCATGACATCTTCTTTTATTACAAATTCTTTTTGAAAGTGTTGGACACACACTCTATCGTTTGGCCCAAAATTTGACACAGGGATCCCTACTTTCCTACACCACACTTTCCTTCGTAGGTCATCTTTCGGAAATCCAAATCCGCGAATTTTGTTGCTATATCGCGTCTTACATGTTGGCACTACACAAAACGGCATTTTCTAAAAACAAAATAAATAAACATGTACAATCTAACGGGGCTAAACCAAAACAAGTTGTTCAAATCGCAACGGTTATTAACCGGGTTTCAAAACTTTTTGAAGTTCGCTATTTACGCTTTCATAAAAAAACTGCATCTCATATATCAAGAAAATCGTATTTGAAAGTCCTACCCATATTTAATCGGAACGTTCCACAAACTTCATTATTTGATGAAGAAAATTCATGTTGAAAATTGAGGTTTAATGCAAAAGTCGATATTTACAAGGTAAGTTTGGTGCAAAACTAGCTATTTACTGCATGAATAATGATCAAAGAGCTACATAATTAACCCTTTAATGCATGATTTTTTCTTTTTAATTGAAATATGTTTTTTCTTATAAAGATGTATTTGGTTGAAACGAATTTCAAAGTAAAAATGGTTGGAAGCAGCTAGTTTTCCGGGAAAATTGATTTTATGACATTATGCCTATTTGCATCATTATGCATTTGTGGTATAAAGTTTAAATATTTTTCCATTTATAACGCTTCTTAATAAAAAGGCAATTCGTTCAAAATTAAAATAAATTTCAAAACAATATTCTTATTTATAAAAAATTACATAAATGTAAATGTATGTTTACTACCAACTGTATGCAAAATATCGACTAACTTATTTTAAATGGCGATTTTATTTTCAAAACGCAGAAAAAAACAAAAAAATGTGTAAAACGAGATAGAAAAACAATTGAACAACAGATATACGAAACAAAACGGAAAAAATATGCTCAAATGTAGATGCAGTCCAAATTAGAATAACATGATGCAGATATGCTACAGTATGCATTAAAGGGTTAACACTCACAAGAAATTGTGGCGCTAAATTTTGGACAGAAATAATCGTTATTCAGTCCAACATAAAATCTTGTGATAAACAGACGTGTCTTAAAAAAAAGTGAATTTAATCTTAAATTTTGTAATACATATTCTTATGTACAATATTATTAGATTATAATGATTAGCAATGAACACCCAGTTGTTGTTCAGGATGGCGAGTAGCCCAGAAAGCAGGTTAGAAATAAATCAAAACGAGAACAAGAAAAGGAAAATAGGTTAAATTTTTATAATAATAATTTAATTTAATGTTTATAGTATCTCTCTATTTTTCAGATATAGGCAAACACGACCCCCAGTGTTACCAAAGTGTACACACAGAAAGGACGCAGGGTCCTTTAAATGTGTGGGCATACGGGGTAAAGATGCTATGCAATTAGCCAAAGCATTTTATTTAACTAAAAATAAAATACAACAAGACTCGTTCCTCTTAACATATACCTCTACAAAAAATCCAACAAGACGAATGGAAAATTCGTCGGCAAAAAGGGCCGTATCAATAAATTATTATATTAGAAAAGCGAACAATAAAATTTCCCGAGTTTGCCAAACCGCATTTTGTGGTATTCTCGGAATTAAACGGAATAGGATTGTACGTGTGTGCAAAAACCACTCGTCTACTCGTTTGCCGCACACGAAAAAAGATGAGGTCATCCGGTTTATACAAAAATTCAAAACAATTGAAATACATTATTGTCGAATCAAATTGACCAGAAGACAGTATCTCTCAAGCGTGCTCAATATAAATAAAATGTACCAGTTATTTATGAGACAATCGCCAGAGGAAACCAATGCGACTCAAAGTTTTTTCCGGAACGTTTTTAATTTAAACTTTAATATTGGATTCAAGACTCCTTCCGCAGACTTATGTTCCGTATGTTATGGCAGAACAATTGAAAATAGAAAAGGATCCCCAGAAGAAGCAATCTTTAATGGTAGAACGACAAGTACATAAAAGGCGCGCTCAAGCGTTTTATCATCTACTACAAGAACAAAAGGACACTATTGCATCCGACTGCCAAAAAAATATGGTGCTGCCGAAAGTAGCCGACCAGGCGGCATATTATAGTCGTCAGCTCTACATGTTTAACTTTGGAGTCGTAGTGAGTTCTTCAAAATCACCCTTGACGACGGAGAACGTGTTTTTATATTCCTGGACCGAAAATCAGTACTCTAAGGGATCCTATCATATTGCGTCGGCTGTTCATCATCGCCTTCAAAATCTAAATTTGACAAACAAGAAGCGAGTACGCTTAGTCGCAGATGGTTGTGATCTGAGTGTTACTTCACTAGAAATTATTTTTCCAGTCGTGGGCCATTCCTTTATACCTCCAGATCGTGTGTTCGCGAAAATCGAGAAAGAGGTATACACTTAGAGTTTAGTTAAATATTTAACTGAATCTTTTAAAACTAATGTCAATAGCAAAATCTACACTTTAATTTAAACAATTTTTAACTATTATTAATTTGTCAGGTAAGAAACCGACAAACGATTATTAAACCATAGGAATATGTATTTGGAAATATATAAAGCTCATGCTACTATTTGACTGGGAAGTGATGCCTGTCCTGTCTGAGACTGGAAGGCACAAGCTGCCAATGTTATTTGTCCTCCAGAACAGTGGCATTTTCGCTTTAATGATTGCAAGCGATTCATATTGATCAAGCCCCACGGAAAACTCTTAGTGCGGGGTGAAGTTGCTTACAAGTCGGTCCTTGGCGCTGGTAAATCCATTACAAAGAGAGGTAAAAGTATTATGCAAATAAATCCATCAATAGTAGAACCCGGTGATCAGATATCGGACGCGAAAATTACAGACATAAAAATTTACTAAAACACCACTTTGGTGACAACTGGTCCGAAATGGAAGACCTCGTATTCTATAAAAATATAATCAATTCCAACAGCACTGCTTGTAGCATTAAAGAGGAGGATCCGATTTGTGAAACACACGAGGAAGATGTTGGACTTCGAATTTAATTATACTTTGAATTTTTTTTGTTTAGTTCCTATTTTATTTATGTATTTTTATTACTCAGTAATCTCATGAAAAGATGTGATATTTTTATTAAGGAATAAATCCTTGAAGATATATAATTTTGTTAATTAATTATACGAACAAAGTTTATTTTTATAAATAAATATTATTTTTTTAAAGAAAATTTGTAATTATTTAATTTCAAATGCTACGTTTATACCGCAGCTAAATTAGCAATGCTAAACCGAAATGACAACTATAGCAACGGTATAAACGCGACCTATACCCAGCTCAGCCAGCTAAAATAGCATTGCTAAATATCATTGCTATGAAACTGACATTTTGAAAAATGATAAACAAAACTCGCTATAAAATGATTTGAAGATCAAAGCTTGCTATTTTCAAAATTGAAACTGCTCTACATCCAATAATTTTGACTGTGATATTTCTTTTTTTGGACCGTAAAGTTCATTTCGATTATCACAATTAGCTAAAACAAAGAAAAAAATCATTCATTGCTTTTAGCGATCATGGTAGGTTTTTGCATTTTTTGACGAAGAGTTTATAAGGTATATAGTTAGCGAACTTTGCATATGAACGACACAATTAATCTATTTTTTTTTCAAAACACGATTAATTTTCAATAATATTTTTATTCACATATGTAAAATAAACACAGTTACTTACCAAGTTTATGTTGTACCACTTTTTTATTTTTAAATTCCAGAAAATTATTATTTTTTATTCACTACATATTAAGAAATGCACCATATTAGTTTCACAGCAAAAAATAAAATGACAGCGAATTTTCGTGACGTCACAATTTGTATGTTGCGGCCTGTATTATAGGGGGCATTCTCAGAATTTAGTTCGTGCAAAACCAACACAAATGTCTTTATACAAGCCATATTATTTCCGTGACGCACGCATATTATTAAATCCAAAACCTACTATTTTCTGTAAGTGTTAGTGATATTTTATACTGGTTTTGATACAAACTACAATTTAAAATCAAAGTATGTAAAGATTATACTGTATTATGACGCTAATCAAAACCAACACAAATGTCTTATACAAGCCATATTATTGCTATACAAACACAAAATAAAACCTACTATTTCTGTAAGTATTAGCGTCATAATACAGTATAATCTTTACATACTTTGATTTTAAATTGTAGTTTGTATCAAAACCAGTATAAAATATCACTAACACTTACAGAAAATAGTAGGTTTTGGATTTAATAATATGCGTGCGTCACGGAAATAATATGGCTTGTATAAGACATTTGTGTTGGTTTTGCATGAACTAAATTCTGTATGTATGTAGATGGTGATTTTTTCTTCTTAATTTTTCTTGCAAAATTGTAGTTAGTGACTTTTTAAAAAAAAATTCTCAGTAATTAATATGAAATTAAGAAAATGAATTAAAATGTAAAACAGAAATATTATATCTTTTTTTATTCAATAAAATCATTAATATAAAGTTTTTGTATTTACTTAACGGTAAATCATTACCTACAATCGAACAAAATTATTTTGAAGAGAAAATCACTATCTACAAATTCTTACTTTTTATTGAAAACATCATTAGCATTAGATATGGCATTAAATAATATAAAAGATACAGTAATCAAACTATTTAATTTAAAAGAATTGGATTTTTAATAGAAAAGTTAATACTAAAACCCTTATAACTCGAAATCATAAATATGTAGATGATTACTTTTTATTCTATCATATAACGACGATATTATAGTTTCAACCGAAAATCTTGAGTAACATTTTCGACTGCTGGATATCATGGCAGAACGTTTAAAGCAAGCCGGACTTACAATAAATTTGGAAAAATCCAAATTCCTACAAAGCCAAATGAAATATTTGGGATATATAATCTCACGAGAAAGTTTAAGGACTGACCCAGAAAAAGTTTCAAGAATATTGAATTAGCCTTTCCCGAACTCTGCTAAAGCCGTCCGTAGATGTATGACTAGCTGGTATAGGAGGTTTCTTAATAATTTTTACCGTAACTTCTCCAATATCAGATCTCCTAAAGAAAGGACAACGATTTCGATGGTCAGAGGAGGCAAATAAGGCATTTCTGAATCTTCTCATTTCTCCTCTCATACTCGCCAATCCCGATTTTACTACTGAATTTATTATATAGACCGACGCTTCTGATGTAGGTATCGGCGCTGTGCTCACGCAGGGAGATGGAGAATTTGAGAAAGATATTTCCTTTTCTAGTCACAAACTAACTAACAAGCCGAGGAAATATCACACCACAGAAAAAGAGTGCCTTGCTGTGATATTGGCGATTGACCATTTTCGTTCATGGCGATTGATCGTTTTGTCCGTTAAATGCGTCATTACTATGGCTGAACAATATCCCAGTGGTCGGCTTGGTCGATGGGCATTAAGACTGCAACAGTACAATTTTACGTTGAAACATCGAAAAGGAAAATTTAATATTGTGCCAGACGCGTTATCATGTTCCATGACTTGCGATTCACTGGTGGCTATAACTCTCCAGATAAATGATATGAAGAAATTAAATCAGGGATAATTTTACATTCGGAAAAGTACACAGATTTTCCTTTTATTGATGGGAAAATATTTAAGCATTATCCGAATTCGAAACTGAAATGGGTAGTTCCTTCTTTTGAAAGGAATACTGTTTTGCAGAAATTATATAATGATCCACTTTTTGCATACTTGAAAACATCAAAAACAGCATTTCGGGTAAAGCAGAATCATTATTGGCCTAACATTGATCTGTTCGTTAAAAACTGTGAAAGTTGTTGTGTGAAAGTTCCAATGTCCCGTTCTCCCATGGGTGCGGCGAAAAATTCCAATAAGCCATTGCATACAATCGCAATAGATTACTTAGAGGACCCTTGCCAAGATCTAAAGCTGGAAACTGATTATTATAGATATGATAACAGCTAAGTTGTGTCTTTTATATTGTGACTCGATCCAAAATGAAAATTTTTCATTTGGATGGACGAGTATCCAATGAATAATAATTTTCAGACCAATAGAATGTGTGGTCTACATTAAAATTCAGGTTCAAATGCTTTGTTTTGTTTATAAGCCGAGCAAGTTTTTCCTCTGCAGATAATCCCAAACAGATGAGGTATGGTTATTTTGTCTTCCAATGCGTCTG
Source organism: Tipula helvola (assembly GCA_963556165.1). Classification (NCBI taxonomy): domain Eukaryota; kingdom Metazoa; phylum Arthropoda; class Insecta; order Diptera; family Tipulidae; genus Tipula; species Tipula helvola. The sequence goes on from OY744482.1 coordinate 103,167,142, forward strand.
GTCTGCTTGCAAATGGCTAATTCTAGATGGAGATTGACAAAAACGATGGTTTCGAAGCTGTTGGTGCACCATTTTCTCAATTCCCTCAATTCGACTAGTTCCTCCTCTCTCCTCAATTTTTACTTTCCCTCAGTAGGTGAGGTTTCCTCCTGATCGAAACCCAATTGCCTAATGCATTTTTTGCATGGTGTAGAGGGAATAAATTTCCTAGTAAAATTCGTCCAGCTTCTCTCGATTCCCAAATTAAAATAATTATTGGAAACTTTTTGATGGCATTTAACTTCTCATTTCCTGGTCTCACAGACTCCCCTTTCCACTCCCACAATCTCATACCCCAGAAAATGTATTTTCGTACATGAAAATTGAAATGTTTGCCAATTAATTTCCAAGCCATTCCTGCTACGTCTAACGCTTTTCCTAAATGACTGAAATTATTCTTGAGATCAAGGGGAGGAAAATTATTTTGAGCCCTAGACCACCAATCGATAATTTCCGGAAAACGACACGCAACCGAATCGATCGAAAATGTTAAAACCGAAAAGTAGTTTTAAGGTTGTTAATTATGAATCTGAAAATGTAATTCAAAATGGTGGACCCAATATGGCCGCTTCAAATATTAACTAAGATAAAAGCTTCGGAGGTCGAGGTTTTACCATTTTTTTCATTAAACGTTGCTTGCTGCAAAAAATTTAGGAACTGGACAAAGAGTAGTAAGCTGTATAAGTTTATGCCAGTTAACACCTACAAACGTATTCTCCACATTTTATTATTTAATTAAGAAAACTTTACGCGCCTGAATATACATAATTAGAATTAGAAACGTGTGGAAAAAAAACAAATAAAACCTCAAACGCATGCATACATATTCCTCGTGAATATCAACAACCCAAAGGTAGCATATCGGTATGATATAATTATGCGACATTCATTCATCCACATATATACTCTCACCTGCATAAAGATACAACAAAACATACCATAACACTATCCATGCGAAAATCATATTTGTAATATGTATGTGGAATGGTGTATGAAGAAAAGACTCATTATATCCTGTGGATCAGTCATTGTCAACAATCATTTTTCAATTTCCATTTCTGTATAGAATACATTGTTGTTGGTGCTGTTATTGCTGCTGCTGCTGCTGTTTTTTTTTACATTTGACTTGGTTGCTTTTATTTTTTTTATATACTTCCATATTCTGCTGTCACATCAGCTCTAACGTACATGTCTTCATCATCATTCCAAATCTCTCTCTCTCAGTCTCCCCTATATGTGAACTGCTAAATGTATATATAGGTATTGTATGTACATATACCTAGTACATTCATATATATAATATACCACCGTTAACACCACGTAAGCTACAAAATATACAACAGCAGTATACCAACAACAACGTCACCAACGACAAAGAGCACGAAAAGCATGTAGTATAACATCACAAAAATGTAACATCATTTTCAACCCAAACCCTCACAATTTATTTACCCGCCGACAACGTCGTTTTTCCCCACCCTATTATCACCATCAACATTATTTTCATCATCATAAAGTAAAAAATAAAAATGGAAAAAACCACCAGCAATTCAACAATCGTGTCATTTCCATCGAATATATATAATACACCAACAACAGCAAACAACAACAAAACCAAAAAAAAAACTCTGGCAGCAGCATCAGCAGCAGCAGCAGCGGTATTAGCAGTAAAAATACGGTATAGAACAACAACAACAAAATAGAAATTGGTCGCACTTTGGAGGCAAAAAAAAAACAGAATAAAATAAAAATTAAAGCACAAGAGAAAATGATAAAAAAAAAAATTACGAGAGCTTTTTGTTTTGTTCAAATCACGTTTCACTGTTGAGCAGAAATTGCTGTAGATATTATATTTTACTGTCGGTTGTGTGTGGTGTATATTTATATATGTTCCGCGTTATGGTATGAGATGTGGCGCAGCGCACGAGGTTTTTATGTACGTACATGTATATAGACGATGACAACCAAGTTTGGTATGTGGGATATATGGGTATAAATGTGTGTTTATGTGTAAGTATGTGGAGAATGGTGGATATAGCGTATGATTTTGAATGTAAATTGGAAACTGCTTCATTTTAGTGGATTTTATGTTATTTAATTTCGATTCAGCAATGGGGAATACGCGCTTAAAATATGTGTATATACTCGTATAGCAGCATGATATAATCTACTCGTATGTATAGTGTTCACACGAATTGAATAAATACAAACGCTTTCTATAGATAAGTAGATGTATTATAATAATATTCGATTTCGATACTATAATATCGTTTAAAAGCTTTAGTGTTTATTGTTTCTTTTTGTTGTGTGTGTGTGTATTTCTGAATAATTAACAATTTAATGGCTTTAGGCGTAAAAGCGTTTACATTACATTCAATTAATCATTGCCGATGTTTGTACATATATTATATGTATATAGTGAGAGGATGTACTAATAGTTTTATAAAAAATAACAAAGAATTTCATGCTAGATTTAGACGGAAAACTATTTTATGTAAAAATTTGTCAGTACTAGTAGGTATGTTGCTAATTGAAAATAACGTACGTGTGCAACATGGATTTCAATTCAAATTAAAACTTTTGGATCTTGTAATTTTTTTTAACTAATTAAGGCAACGGATAGGTGAGCTTTTACATGTTTATCTATTTAAAAACTTTCTGTAATTTTGAAAGTTTTTAATTTTCAGTGTAAAACTAACTGTAGAATTAGACCGAAGTAATATGAAGGACTGAAACCTGTCGAGGTGATCAGAACTTTGGTCCGGAAAAGTACGTGCATACCTGAAGCTATCTCAAGTCAACTAATTGTAATCTCCAATTCAACTCACAAACTAATCGTTAACTGAACCCTTTAATCCCTTACTCAGCCACTCCGATTGCTATATTTTGTGTCATTTTTGGCATCCGGTGTGGTAAACCTGCAGTGTCGATTTTTCTAACTAAATTTACATAAATGTTGGTCAAATTTATAATTTTCTTTGCAAAATTGAATTAAATTGCAATATTTCTTCTTTTAATTAATTTTTTCACCAACCTCTTAAGTAAATAAATAATTATGAATAACCAAATTGCGACATCTTTCGGTTGTATGACATCTAGCAAGTCATTATTATTTCATGTAGCCATTAGCAACTGTCATAACGAGTGTTACTGTTAGTGCTGTTTTAATGGAATATATTGTACCAATGCCTTCTAGAATATACAAGCCATACTACTAACCACGTCACTTAATTTATGTAGACAGTTCCATTATTCTCCTGCAGATGGCAATAACGTTAGAAAAATGAAAGAGAATATGTAAAACATTTGAAAAATATAAAAAATAAATTAGTATTAATCCAAGCGCAAGAACGGGACCCTGTTAAAGTTAGCCGAAAATTTCCAGCCGAATGTAAAAAGTCGATAATGCAGAATACGTTATTAACATTTGTTGAAGTTGAGTTGAGAAATTTCGGCTAATAATTTTCCTGTTAGCAATCCAGTAATTAAAAATCCACCATATCAATAAATACAACAGGAATTTTAACAAATTAATAATTTATTTATTTACACGACAACTTTAGATTTATTTACATTAAATTTATTTTGGTTACAAGTTAATTTTTATGCGTATTTATTCAATGGTGGTTACAATGATAATAAAATAATAAAAATACACACAGTAAAATGAACGTCCAGTTTCGAAATTATGCACTAACATGCCATCTGTGCTAATAAGAGGAAAATACAAAATTCGAATGCAACTTTCGAAACTGCACTACCATTCACATGAATTCAGCTACAACTTTGACATTTGACACTTTGACAGATATCATCGTGAAGCTGTGTATAATATACAAAAATATTTAAAGCTAAGTATTTATAGTTTACAATATATTACATAAATAATTAATGAGATTTCATTTAATTTCAGATTATTCAACTTAATTATTGCCATGCTGTATGGATAATAATGATGAGGTAAGTGCGTAAGAACGAATTACACTATGTGTATGCGATTATATAATATACATTTATTTCGTTTCAGTGAATGTTGACTGATGACGCGATGAATTGTTGTTACATCGTGATTATACCCCTTTTTGTATTTCAGGTGTTTACGATGGCGTAAACAACATTCCAGCCGAAAATAAAAACTTTTGTGGTTATCAGCCGAAAGTAAGTGGGATACATCGATTGTAATAAAAAAATTTGTAAATAGTCTTACGTGGAAAACTTTGTTTAACCTAATCGTAGGAAATATTGGAAAATTGAATTTTCCAGAAATCATTAGAAAATTTGTATAAATTGAGCCTCTAGCGTAATAAGTTAGCAATTCTGTCGCTATAGCCTGATGATATGATTGAAGAATGATGATATATTTTTCACAATCTTCATCAGATCGAATCGAAACTGAATTGCAAAACTCTTAACAATTTCTTCACTTCGTAGAATAGAATAAGCTAATTGATAGCGCAAAGTTCTATTGTACTAAAATGGAATTTTCCATGATAAAACTTATCTAAATAGTTCTATACCTTTACAACTTCAAATTGGGTCTAAACAATTTCAAAATTTGCCTTTGGTAGTGGGAAATTATCTTTAATTTAAATGTATGACTTCTTAGGTTGGTCATTAGGAAGGTACTTGGTTATTTCTTATCCGATTATGATGAAATTCAGTATGTACGATGGAAAAGAGATTCTAAAAGAGTTTCAGATAAAGGTATGGAATACGGTCAATTATGTAGAAAACTCGGTTATTTCTTAACCGAGTATGATGCAATTCGATAAATACGACTTGAAATCGATAAAGAAACAATCAAGTACCTTCCTAATTGGATTTATTCCAGATTTTCATGTAAAAATCATTTTAGAAGAATAAGAGATAATAAAGATTTAGATAATCGGTTAAGAAATGACAAAGTCCTTTCTAATTGGCGATATTCCAGAACTTCATATTAAACTCATTTTAAAATCCCATTTCCATCATGTTTCGTGAATTTTATTATAATCAGTTAAGAAACGGTCAAGTTTCATATAATATATATAAAACTCTTTTTAGAATCTCATTTTCATCGTACGTGCTGAATTTCATCAAAATCGGATAAGAAATGGCCAAGTTCCTTGCCTCGCCTGATAAAGTTATTGCGATAATATTATTCATGAGACATGAAGCCTAAGGACCAAATTAAGAAATCGTCCACTTAATATAAAGGTATTGTTTACAGTTGATGAGTAATTGTCCACGACCAAAGATAAATTTTGAAATTGTTTAGTCCCAATTTGAAATTGTTAATTTCAGTCAAAAATTAAAAGGCACCTCAGTCAAAATAGTTTTAGACTGAAATGCCTTTTCAGAAGGAAGTTCAATCAAAAAACTAAAAAAGGCATTCAAGTCAAAACTATTTTGACTGAAATTCCTTTTACATTTGTGACTGAAATACCTTTTGTAAAGTGATTCAGTCAAACAATTAAAAAGGAATTCCAGGCAAAATTGTTCTCGGGGGAATATAGTCAAAACCAATTCAGTCAAAAAACGAAAGGAGTTTCAGTCATAAAATTTCGCATACAAATATTATGTCTAAAACTTCTTTTAAAAAGGAACTTCAATCGGAAAAAGGAATTTCGGTCAAAAAACAGTTTGACTGAAATGCCCTTTGTGTATTTGGTTTGAACAACCTTCTTGAAAGGTGTTTTAGTCACAAATTTTTGAACTGGAATACTTTTGTTTGGTTTATTTTATTAGTCACATCGTAAACAATGGTTCGTGTTACAATTGAACGTGAAATATTGATCGTAGACCACAATTGATCGAGGAAACAATTGATCGAAGATACCATTGATCGTATGAACAATTGATCGTGGATCCATGGTCAATTCCATGTATTTATTTGCAATTACAAAATCTTGCACAAACAAAATAGTGTAATTATTTTTTTTTTGTTTCAAATAAGTCGGAATATGGTCGAAAGGCCGAATGCCGAAAGGCCGAATGGAAATTTTCAAAATTTATATTTTTATCAAAATTTTTATATAAAAATGTTTAATAGTAAATCACCTTAAATATTAAAATCTTCTTACGTTTTTTTTGTCATATAATTAAAAAAG